>DWRA01000266.1:0-28453 GCA_018250295.1 Spathilepia clonius
AAACTACCGAAACTCTCAAGTAAGTTAATATCAATGTGAATATTAGAAATCATTTTGTACTGAGGCGACTATTTTCTATAATATTCTATTACTATTTTCTATATATTAAAGGAGATTGCAGTCCATCTGATGATAAATTATCACAGATGCGTTGCTACTTCGACTAAGATACCTCATATATATAAGTTAGGAAGGGTGTGGCTTCAAAACGCAAGAACCTTTTCATGCTAAAAATTGAAACAGAGCTGGAAATGATTATAACGTTTTTTATAAATTTTAATACGATATGATCAGCATTGACTGTGTAGTAAGATATGGGTAATGCAACCCTACAGTTCTGTGAAGACTCATTTACTGTTTAGTTGTGAAAAGGAAGATTCTGTGAAAGTATAAAATCCAGACTACATGTAGTACTTATTTTATTTATTTATTTATGCATATCTTATCGTAGCTACCTATATCGTAGATACCATGGACCCACATAAAGACGAATATGCAAACACCTAGACCCATAATATTAGCCCGACTGGAAATCGAACCCGAAACACTTGTTAAGATCGGGACTTTGACTACTGCGTAGCACACGACCCACACGTCGTTCTTAATATATCTCATTTTCACAAAAGTACGTCATGAAGTCGTCTTTGGGTATAAAACTTTTGTGAAATATATTCACATACGAGTTTACGAAAGTTGTTAGAAACTCTCATAATTCGTTCACTATATCATACATGTATCTGTTGTTACGTTAGTTGTAAACACAACGCAATCCGCATAAAAGATACGACATGCGCCACGCCCGTACATTACCCTTGCGTATTGAGCGTCTTGTCTTTTTTAGCTACTAGATGCACCCCGCGACTTCACCCGCGTTAAAAAAAATGTAACATGACGGCCATATATCCCAAATTGTATACCCTCAACAGTTTTAACAAAATGCGGCGCGCGTTTATGAGTTTTAACTTTTTCCCACGGAACGCTAATACGTTTCCGAATATAAAAGTAGCCTATATTACTCCTTATTACATCAGCTATCTGTTAATGAAAGTCCCGTCAAAATCGGTTTAGCCATTCCAGAGATTAACCGGAACAAACAGACAGACAAAAAATAATTGTAAAAAAGTTATTTTGGTATATTCGTAAAAAAGCGGTTATTTTAATGTCAACAGACATTCCCATATTAGTTATTTGCATAGATGTTTAGATGACATGAGCAAGGATTATGAGAAAACGATATCATCATCATCAATATGCCTGTCCCATGCTGGATACAAGTCTCCTCACCACATCCTCCGAAACCAAAACACAACTTACAGTCGAACTATTACGTTGAACAGCGGTGCAGTTAACTACGAAGAGTTCTGTCACATCCAAAATACACTATCTACATTTGTGGATAACCCTAATCTACCGATGGCACGAGCGGCCACTGGAATAATCACAAGCTACGTGAAAAGGTCAGATTATATTGTGTGCATGGAGACAAAAGATGAGCGTAAAGATTAATTAAATGTATTATTTTTAATTTGGCTACCCGCGTGGCAGAGCATCGCTCTGAGTCTGCGTGTATCCATGACACCCATGAAACAGCAAATATCCTTGTGTGAGGCCAAATAGTGTATAAAACGGTAATTAAGTAAAAGAAAGCGTTAATGCAGATTTATATCTGAAGTATGTGACAACAACGTACTAGGTAATTAACTAATAGGTAATCAGACCTCACCCATTTCGTGGATAAGTTATTTTGTATCAACACTATCAGCAAGACGTTATTACATATTGGGCCAAATCGTATCATTATTTTGCGTTAATGTTCCTAATTAATATAATGTATAAGTTCTCACAGTATACTGTACCTACACTGTGATAAAAAATATTAATTACGTCGATGAACATCGCACTAAAGTGTTACTTGCTTGTTACTGCAATAAAATTACAAAAGATATGTTATATTTTGTAAATGTCGCGAATGTAAGCTTTTATTCCTTTTTATCATTTAATTATATTTACACTGCTAATGATATAATATATGATAATTAACACTTAGTCATAAATAATTTATTATTCTCCTTTTTATAGAACGACTAACAAGGGCAAGCTGCGAAGAGCTCCTAATGTCAGCGGCATTATAACTATATAATAATATATTCAACGAAGATATAAAATCGCTTGCGCTCCCGCTACCGCTCAACCACTCACTGCACCCGTTTTCAAGTATGAAATGCTGCCGGGATTGCATTTGTCACACACATCCCACATTACGACATCGCGTTGTTTCCATCCGATGAACACATAAATTGGCGCGATTTAATGGCGCCCGCAGCGTCTATTACAATATACAATAACAGATACGCTTAGTGCAATGAGGAAATGCGAACCATTGTTTAGAAGAACTAGTTTTTCTGAACTATATTTAAACATAATACAGTGTAGTAATATAGACAATAAAATATATTGTTTATATTCGTTTATATTCCTTGTCTTACCATGCAAATGAATAATACGAGTATAACAGTAAATAATCTACAAGTATAAAATAGTTTATTCTAATTGATTCGATAGAGTTTATTGTCTAATGCATATGCTTAATGTATGAAAGTCTCATACATAGGTATACATCGATCAACTTGCCACAATTATTTGTACTAACTCGTTAATATCATATTAATTTTACAACTATTAAAATTAACATCTACAGGCTGCACAAACTGCAATAAATTTGTCTTAGAACAGAACTTTACATCGGGTTAAGCAGGTTGCTTCTTTTGTTATAAATATAATTAAAAAGTTTAAAAAATATTTACTTGTGTTTATCGCGCCATATTACCTAAAAAATCCCATAAAAATTAAAGTACCTTTATGAAAGTAAAAATAAGTTTGAGCATAAAAAATACCTTTATGTTAATAAATAAATTAATAATAAATTCAATACGTAATAATACCGCATTTTACAAAATATTGCAAGGATTAAATGATAATTGATTCGGATTTAATGATCATTCATATTTTTTATTCATACAGATATGTTTGGTACCCAATATTCATTCGCAGGGCTATTCATTTCTATATGAACAGTTTTATTTATTATAATTTTAACTCATTCTGAACTAATTAATTTGATTTGTATCTCATATTATCTCTGCATTTTAAACATTTTCAGTAGGTTTTCGATAAGCGGACTATACTGGAGTAATTAAAACGCTGCTTTCACCAGTAACTGGTGCAGTTTTGCATTTTGACCATTTTGCAGTTTAACTTTTAAGGAAATGAGACAGCATGCGTGGTGCTTTCACATAATTGTAAGTGATTACTAGTTTTTTAAGAAATTAAATGAAAGTATTTATTTTCATTGTCTATTTTTGTTGTTTCTTGACAGGGTTGATGTTGACTTCAACATGATTGAGTTAATTAATGCGTCTTATGATCGCGAATGCACACGGGCATTACAACTCAAATTTGCCTGATAAGTCTATTATTTCGCTTGCGATTTTTTTGTATGATGGAATAGAAAACGAGCATGCAGTCCACCTGATGGTAAGTGGCAACTGCCGCCCGTGGATATTTGTAAAGTGAATTTATGATATTCCTGCTCAATCCACTTTTAATAATGAAGCCTGTATAACTTCTCACATGGATACAAATTACTATTAGCTAGAGATGTCTATAATCAACTTTCAACTGCATAAAAGTTCTATCTATAATTGGCTAAAGATACCCTGCAAATAAGAAGACTAAATTGGAACACCTCGTGCAATGATCGTACATTGGATATGAGGTCGTTGTCCTTGTATAAATGTACATAAATGTATTTACATCAGATGTTTTAATTTTTAGATGTTTTGTACGGACCTTTACAAGTAGGTTGAAAGCATAAGGTGAACTGGTTTTTATAGACCATAGACATTTATAAACAAACTCAAATTGGACTGAAGTTCGAATTCAGGTCACACATGCATACTACCTTTGGGCAAAAAGTTGGCATTCAACATTTGTATTCGAATAGTACTGACCGACTAACCAACTAGACTTCTAATTGCCAGACAGATATAACAAAGTAGGTACTTTGTTTTTACGTCTGTCGATCTTTAATTTTTATACTACTAATAAAATATTTAATTAATAACGCTTCATTCACAGGTTTAGCGTTGAATAAAAAAACCGTAAATTATAGAAATATAGCTAGGGATTGAAGCCGGATCTTCGTAAATACTGGCATGTTGTCCTGTGTGTTGCAACGCTTGGAGCTTATTTATAATCTTATTCAAAAGCTTCTAAGTCCAAATGTTTTAGCTATATCCATATATGGGCCCAACAGTATCTTCTTTTACATATAAGTCTAATACATTATGTATATAGATAAGAAACAAGTATATTAATGTTTTAGTAAGTACAGTGACTGGCTTTTTTCTTTTTTTATTTTTATATGATGAGTAGCAAACGAGCGTGCACCACCTGATGGTTAGTGGCAACTTCCGCCCATGGACATTTGTGATCCACCCCAGATAAGACCCGAATCTCAACTGAAGTCGACCACAGATGCGTTGCTACCCCTGAGGACTAAGTTGGAATGCCTCGTTAAGTTTATGTCCCTTACCACACCCATTAAACCAGAAGACAGCAGCGCTTAACATTGCTGTTATTAGGCAGAAATAAGTATGCAAGTGGTGCCGCCATAGGCGAACTACAAAGGATTCTACCACCTTTAAAAACCACACTGCTTACCACAGTGGAGAAGAATCATACTTATGGTTTGAAAATATTTGAATATAAATTTCCTAAAATAATTCATCAAAAATAAATATTGCCCTTAAAAACCATTTGCACTTGATATCTAATAGTAAGACTTGTTTACTGATCGACGTAAGTACCTTGCTAACTGACTAACTGAGCAGAACAGCATTCTCGCGTCCAATTGCAGTTACAACACTCGTGGTCAGGAAACTAGGTCTACGCCTATAGGCAAGCGATTAGTTGCGTGAACTTAGACATTAAAACTTGCCTAATATAAATATGTCCCTTAAACATGTGCACATTGCGGTTCTGTGTAGATGCCGACTGTCTTACGGAGCGACCTTAGTATAGCGCCAACGCATATATGATTGACTTCAGATAAAACCCCTGTTCTACATAGAGTTGGATACTGCTGTCCATGGGCTGCAATACCCAATTACCATCAGGATTTCACGAACGTTTGTCACTTCAATCTTTTAAAATACGGTAGCTGCAAAGTTAAGATGTAACAAAATATTTTTATTTATTTAATAATAGCCCGAACTTGCCTACTTGCCCATAATATATAGAGTTTGTCAATCTCTTAAGTCTTAACAAAAAGACAACTAAAAAAAGTAATACAATATAGTCGCAAAAAATGTCGAAAATTTCAAACGTTTTTCCTTAAGTTTTTATCAAGGCGTCTCTTGAAGATGACGTACGTGAAAATTTGTCTACCTGCAAAAATTACTGGACTCCTTAAACTTGTCTAAGATAGAACGTTCTTAAATAAGACTGCTTGCTGTAAAAAAAAAGTCTCCTCGTATATTTTATGGAGTAATGTATATGCATAATTAATATGTATAACCTTAGTATGTAGTATATAATTATTAATAATTGTGTTTTTAAAAATTCCTTTAATCATGAAATACAATCACTTCGTCGCCTGCGTAAATGTTCCTATATTGTTATTAATTCATTAATTCTGTAAACAGATGATTATCTCGGCTCAGCGATTATCATACCTGTCTGCCATTTACGCCTGTTACAAATTCAATGTTAACCAAATTTTTGCTTACCAAAGACTGACACTCGACTATTTCTACCCAGATGTTTCGTGTACCTACTTGTGTTTGTAGGAATGGTACTCACAGCACACAAATCAAAGCGAGCAAGAAAGTACGATATAGATAAACAGTTATAACAGTTTTTACCTATCTGTACTTATACTAAAGTTGGTATACTTTAAAGGTAGTAGAACCCTTTGTAGTTCGACTCCGGCGGCACCACCGCCACATCTATTTCTGCCTCATAACAGCAGTGTTAAGCACTGCTGTCTTCTGGTTTGAAGGTGTGGTAAGGGGGACACACTTATCCGAGGCGTTCCAATGTAGTCCTCAGGGTAGCAACGCATCTGTGGACGACCTAACGTATGATTCTAGTCTTATCTCGGATGGATTACAAATATCCATGGGCGGCAGCAGTGGTAAGTGACCATTACGTGGGCTGCTTGCATGTTTACTACTCCATCATATATAAAAAATAGTCCTTAAAAAGAAATATTTTATTTATTTCAATTTTAAAGTCTCATTGAATACAGGGTGTAACATACCGGTATATAACCGGCGGTGGCGGTGGTTCCAAAGTTATTCGGGTGTTTGTTACCTTTTTGGAAAAGCCAGATTTTAATCGAAAGTTTTCGAAATTCATCCAGACTATTAAGGCTGTGGTCATTATTTTTTCCTCAAACTAGTTAATAAACTTAATAAGCTTTTCATATCATTATACCCCTATTAAATATAATTTATTAAAAGTTCAAATAATACGTATTATTTGATTATTTTTTCTTTTAACAAAAAAAATGACAACAGATTTAGAAGCGATCTAAAAAAGAAATTGCTGTTTTTTTCTAGAAACAATATTAAAATTTGTATGTATGGAAAATTTGCCGTGCACATTTCATACGGCTAGTCCTAGTGGATCATATTAAAGTATGTACTTCAATAAAGAATAAATAAAAGCAAGAAAAACTGCGAACATACATGGGGATTACATCCATAGCATCCATAGATATTCACGTTCTCTATCGGCGTTTATCCACCGGTCGTGTAACACCCTGTATATGTAATAGAATTGAAATAATTTTTTTTTTTACAGGGAACTTAATTAAAATTGAGATCGTACCTGTTGAGAATAGCAGAGATGGGTTTGAGGGTATGTTTTTTTTTGCTTTACTCATTTATGTTCAGTTGAAAGCGTTGGAGCGTTTAATCAGTCATAGCATCTATTTTATCTATTTTTATCCCTTATTTTTCATTTATATGTATTTCCATTATAAAATTTATAATTTCATTTAATCGTAATCCAAATATTTGTTTTGATTTATTAATGTCCACCAAAGTAGAAATAAAACAGGTCAGACTTTAATTAAAATGTTTCAATACGTTGACATTTCGTTGTCGCCGTCATCAACCCATTGCTGTCCCACTGCTGAGCACGGGTCTCCTCTCAAATTATGAAGCGCCACAGCCCACCTCAGTGGCCAAATGCGAATTGGTAGACTTCACACATTTTTGAGATTTTTTTTAAAGTATTCTTTAAGTGTGTAGATTTTTTCACGACGTTTTCCTTCAGCGTTGTAGCAAGTAATAATTAGTTTCTAATACGTACATAACTTCAAAAGTTACAGGCTTGGGGTTAAAACCTCAGACCCCTCGTTTAAAAGGTAGTGATTGAATCACTATGCTGTTACTGATTTATGTTTAGGTTAGTTAACATTTAAATAACACGTTTATATTAAAATATATACATATATATTTTACAGAACCATCTATTAAAATCGAGAATGAATCAGATGAAAATGATGCTGGTAAGATATACCATAAGTTTTGAAATACTGCCCATACAATGAAATGTTTTACTTATTTCTGGTCTAAAGTCGCGGTGAATATGGTTATATGTAATAGAATTTCAATATTTTTTATAGGCAAGTTAATTGAAATTGAGATCGAACCTCTTGAGAACAGTATTAATAAACTGGGGGGTAAGTATTTTCTTTACTGTCCAATGTTTTATATATGGTCAATTGATAATGTTAGAGCCTTTAAGCTGTTCTAATAATAGTAATTCATCAATAAGTCTCCCTTTTTTTTCATTTTTGTCAAACCATTATGACTTATTTTTACGGGTAGCTTAATTAAAAATGAGGATGAAAAAGATGAGAGCGCAACTTGTCGATAGACCATAAGTTTTTCATAACTGTCCATAAAAATAAATGATTTATTTATTTCTAATTTAAAGTCGAAAGTGAGTATATAAGAAGTGACATTGAAATGACTTGCCTTTTACAGGTAATTATAAAAACTGGGGATTCACTGAGTGAGAATGAGTGCGGGTGACGGTAAGTTTTATTTTTTAAATTAAATAATTATTCAATTACTTCAGTCATGATTATATTAAAAACATTTATTAATGGATTGTACTTTAGGACATTTCCCATTTTTCTGTAGATGTTCGGTCAATGGCATCCACCGATGAAATATCTTTAAATCATTAGGGATTCTTTGCTGCTCCTGAGGACCAAGTTGGAACGACTCTAATAAATATGTTTCTTAATACTCCCTTCAAACCAGAAGATAGCAGTGCTTAACACTGCTGGTATTAGGCAGAAATAGGCATGGCGGTGGTGCCTCCGGAGTCGGACCACAAACAGTAGCACCAATAAGCTGCAAAAAAAAAAGAAATTCAAGAAACGAGATTTCAAAAACGTGTCTACACGCGTTCTCAGTTTTATACGAAATATATAAGAAACGAACTTCTTCAACTCGATACGACTCTGCACGCCTAGTAAATCCGACCCGGAATGATTGCCACTCAGTGCTTGCGATTGCAGAGTTCGAAATTGTAACAATAGATATAATGTGCGCACTATAGTCGAGAGCTCTACACAATGTTCTTACATATGTAATATTTGTTACAGAATTGCTATATTGGAAAAGGGATGAAAAAAGGATCGAGGGAACGCACGAATGATCTCATTTGTTTACACGTCGATAAACGCATCGACGATACGTGTCAACGGCGCACACTGCAATTTCTACTTTCATTACACAAGTGTAATTATGGAAGTTGTAATGTTACAAATGTGCGCAGTAGTGTTACTCGTAAAATATTTATTATTGGTAATCCAATAACATACTTTTGTAGTAATGTTAAAAAGTCGTTGTCCGCGGAAATGTCGCACTTATCTACATAATGTTAATAACAAATCACTGCATAATACACTTTTCGAAATTCATATTTTTCATCTACATTTCGTCGGAGGAAGATATTTTCGCTTGAGAAATTGATTCTTAGTTAGTATTCTCCAGTTTGATCTTCCCAACAGTTTCAATAGTAACTCTCAACGTCTAAATGTCAAATGATTAAAAAGCGTATGTTCCAGCAGGTTTACTCTGAACATCATTAATATATTATCCAAGCTTAGAAAAAACACTACAAATTTACAAGCTTTTATCGTGCTATCGTATCGTATAGCTATAAGTGACGTACCGCACTTTAGAAGTCTTTAGAAGTCCTACTAAGCATCAGCGTACTATGGCTCCGCGGGCAGTGTCTTTTTATCATTAATATTGTCCTAGTCATAATATTACTATTTAGAATTTAAGATAAACGTAGTCATTAAAACATATCGACACCCAAATCAAACAAGGTTGTAACATTGATAATTCAAATTTTCAGATAAAACCAAAATAATAATTGTGTTTTGAAATACTTCTGTTTCTTTGGAAGACAAAATAACAGTTACTACATACTACACTGGTGTAAAAAATTGAAGGATCAAAATTTTTTTTTATGTAAATGGCACACAACATTCGAGTTTCCCCAATATGTTCGGTTTAGCGGTTTACTGTCCAACAAAAACCACAAAAGCCCTATTTTGAATGCATTTTCAAAGTCATGTCAAGAATGGACAAAAAATTTTTTTTTTAAAACTACGTTTTATCCTTGTAGACAATTTACTTCAAAGATAAAATGATCCTTTTCCATTCAAAGCGATATCTCAGCGAGAAATGGTCGTACCGAAGTTTTGAAAACAGAAAATTGAAGCTGAATAAACAAGTTATTCGATCCATGGTTAAGTTAGAAAAAAAGTTCGTAGACCAAAAAAAAAAACGAAAAAATTTGAAAAAAACATTGTTTCAGTATTCATTCGGATTGCGCGGTACATGTTGCTTGAAAAGTTTTTTCATCGTTAGATCTCGAAAACTAGAATCTACAAGCTTTAAAATGCTTGTTTTAAGATTCCAGTACGACCATTTTTAGGGGAAATACAGCCACTTGAATAAAATCGAAAAATTTGGAATCCTTTTTGGAATTTTTGGAATTTGATCCTTTAATTTTTTCCACGAGTGACTATCGATAATAGATACGACACGTCAATAATACTATTGTGAAGAATTTTAGACAAACTACTTCTAAGGCGTTAACTTAAATTTAACGGAACCTCCTAAGACATACTGCCTTGTTCAATGCAGGTGTCGGTACATAACTAAACAGTATTAACCATGTTTTGGTCAGTAGCCACCTTCGGCAGCATTTAGCCATTTTGAACTATTTTCCGTATTTGTAAGAAACTTTAGTGTTATTGTATGTAACCGCTAATAGAGAAGTAAGTTTTATTGGTCATAGTTTGGCAGCGCTGCGGCGTCTGCAAGTAGTTGTGTCTATATTTTATCGACTATCACGTATAATCCTAGATGTTTGATGTAATACGTAGCCTATACTATATACTTTCTTAAAATTTCTCTTTTCCTTGAAGAACTTTGTGACTGGTTCTGTCGTTATCAAATTTCACGTACAGATTACCAGACATACAGAAACAGATAGAATAGTAATAAAAGTCCGTTTTCGTTTCCAATTAACTTGGGAAATAGTTATTTTTAGTCAAACACGCCTCATTTTTTTGCAATGTTTTTTCATTATGAAATTTTCGGTGGGCAATTGAGAGAAAACTTATTTTTTATGAACCGTTTTTTATGCAGGCATGTCCTTTGATGTCATCATAAAGAGAAATATTTTAATCAGATCTTTTAAGCAGTATTCCTTTTAGCGCATCTAAAATAATAGGCCAGAGTGTATTTTAACGAGTGATGGAATATAATTTATTCGTTTTAATTGTAACCAGCGCCATCTAGTTTAGAAATATAATTACTAAGTATATAATCGTATTATTCTATATGAATTTATCGTATTGATGTATCGTATATTAATCGGTGTATGAATTTACAGATTTTTGGAGGGTAGCTTACGATGCTGTTAGTTTATATTTGCAAAATTTCGTTAATATTAATGTTTAAATTTATTTTCAGTATTTTACTTTCGTGGCTAAGTTCAAATTTGTTTGTATGTGTATTTTTTTAAATTAATTTATTATTTATAATTTATAATTTATCTATTAATTATAAGTTTATTAGCATAATAATTATGCCAAAGATGTATAACTTCTTACGTACGTTCACAAGTACAGATATGTTGTTTTATATAATTCTCTTTATTAAAATAATTCCTATTTTTTATAAGTGGATCATGTGTAACGTTAATTATAATTATATTTTAACGCTCAGAAATCAAGTAAGACAAAAACTTCGCCATTTCATATATGTAACTCTATATGCGATAGTAGAAATATTGTGTGTTGTGGAGTAGTTTAACACCTTCGTATTAACCGACAATAGCATCCCTTTCCTTAATGGTAAGTCATTTAACTAAACAGTAATACTTTCGCGCAAATGTAATGGTAATAACATTATTGAATTTCTTTAATAATATATGTAGTTTTATAGTTTTGATTACAATTTTGTTGTCAATACATATTATTTTTATAATAACGGTATGTAACTGTGAATTAAATAATGAAATTATTGCAACAAAGAAAGGTATTAAAATTTTGGGTTTCAAATCTAAAATATATATTTGACCAAGTGCGAGTCGAACTCGCAAGTGGAGATTTCCGTACCACCAAATTTTCATTTTTGTATTTTTAGTATTACATATAATGTAAGTACCTATTATGGTTCAAAACATAAAACGAAATCCGCCAAAAATATTGGTTTCTTGTACGGGGACCCTCACTGTAATTTAACTTTCTAGTCTATCTATTACGTATCAAGAGATATAGCACTGTGACAAACGGACAAAGTCGGAGGCTTAGTAATAGATTTTTACGATGTGGTACGGAACCCTAAACAAATCGAAACGTCGATTTGTTCATTTGAATAAGTTTACATTTACGAAGATTAGATCTAGTAATAAAAATGCATTTATTGATGTAGCCTACAGTCCGAGGGCGGTTATAAATTTCGCCAGATTTGCCATAATAATCATTAAATACTTTGCTCAAAGGCACTGAAGAAAGGCTAACTATTTTTCGTGATAGGGATTTTCTACTTCTATTTTTATATATATTTTTATGTTGTGGTGTTACGAATACATAAAATGCATTATATATAGGATGGATTTTTCAAGGGTGCGTTACTTTGACTATATCTGAACCTTAAATTAGGGATTTTATAGTTTGTTGTTATTTTTTCCAAAATTTGTTTGATATCGAGCTATGGAAATCGGTTTTAATTGTTTTCCTAATTACACGTTTTTACTATTTATGAAAATCGGCCTCTTAATTCTTATGAGAATTTTCTCCATGCACACTTGAAAATTTCCATCTGTATAAATTTGAAGTGTTTTATTTAATTCGTTTTTTATTCTCATAATATTACTGTGAAACGATATTTATCTTTCACTATACGTATTTTATTACCATAACAATTAGCGATTTCGCTTTAGATTTTAAGAAGCATATTTATTAAAACTAATAAAACATTGTAGTGACACGGTGTTTGTTTCAATCTTAGTTTCCTGCAAACAAAATTGTGGCATATTAACGTGTGTCACCACTTACTCATCACTCATGAAATGCAATATTATCTAATTACCTGAATCATCTATTTAAGGCCAAGAAATATGATACGAAATATGAAAAGTGCACTTCCGTATAAGTCCTGTCATATTTAATGTTATGCGCTCAAATCTTAAAAATTATGATATGGGCTCATTTACCGAGAGGCTTAACGCCCCCAGTAAAGTATGTACATCGTCTGACGAAGATGGCAGACAGCGAGTGTTTACATCGTTCGACTGCCACCTACGGCGAGTGACTTCGACTTGCTGATAGCGTTATTGACTGCTGCTTTCAGGGAGTTCGGTCGATCGTCATTTACCGAAGACACTCGTAATTCGTATAGGAACGGCCGACTTTTGACTTCGAACTCAGGGGTCAAACGATCGACATTTTAAACAGGGTTGGTATATGTCTTCAGCTGGCAAAGACATCCTGGTGCTACTGAATCCTTAGTCTAACAAAAAGCTTTTGCCTATGCGGCGCTGAGTTGATAGCGACTGTCTTGATAATGTCTTAACTGGCCGGACACCGAAACCCAGCTGCATACTTCAGTGTTAGTTAAAATTTATACCTACCTCCTGTTCGTTTACATTTCTACAATAATATTTTGGAAAAAGGCAGTAAAATAAAAGACAAATTACCCTTAAATCTGATTTATTTTAATACTGTAACAAAACAACCGCTATTCTAAAATAAAGAGGCTATCCTTACAGACCTACATTATATTTCATAGGAATGATTTCCTTTGGATAAGATGTTACATTAATACATTAAACGTGTACAACGTGGTAGATAAGTAATTATTGTTACTTCACTTTAAAAAAAATATTGGGTTTTGGTTAAAATTTTACTCATACTAATAAGTCTAGTTAAGCATCAAGGTTTTTGTTTCCAATGGTAGGTATATATTAATGCCAAAAGTTAAGTAATATCCAAGTGTACTCGATGCGTATACATTCATAATTAACTTATATAAATAATAGGTTGATTATTTAGTACGTAAAACAAAACAAGCTACAGTTACCACTATTCCTCCGTGACAACTTCTCTACAGTTTAAACACTAAACTAACAACATAATTACCTAACAATCACACCGATACATATACTTTCCTGTTATTATCACTGTGTAGCTATTACTTTTACTTACATAAACGATTATAATAAATATCCAAAATCTGACTCACAAAAAGGAACATTTGATTATCTATTAGAATTGTAATACGTGTACACTCGATTTGCCAAATTAGTCGCGAAAACAACCATACTATAATGTTGGTTCAATAACATATTCATAAAATGATCACAAATTATACAGTGCAGCAAGAGAACCGCAGAAACATCAGTTTAAGATTAAGATTTGCCCCGTAGCGGCTAGATCCAGATTATCGAATAAAGCGAAATTTATCGTTTCTGTTCATGGTCTTTCGGATTGCAATAAGTATCCATCTCTTAATTGAAATTAAGTCTAACCGAACTAACAAAATGTTCGAGCCAGCGCAACGGAGAAATATGGCTATATTTAGTTAAATTTGGTGTCGTCATCCTCAACATTATCACATGTAGGTAATTTGCATAAAGGACGTGACACTGATAGTCTCAGTTTAAAAGAGTTTTGCTTAACAACTCCTATCCTGATGTCTCGTGTGTTCTTATGCGAATTTGTGCCTTTTTGTAAACTACCAAATTGATACAAGAAATAAGTTTTATATTTTCTAATAACATACGTTAATGCTTTGCACATACTATTAAATAATCCTTATAGGACTAAAATCTACGCACAGTTTGCCATTTTGTCTAACGTCCTCACATAATATTTGACAATCGATAAATGCTTCAGAAAAATATGTAATTACCTATTTTATGAATATTGAATTACAATCTATATAAAATGACAGTTTTTGGTGTCGGAAATGCCATCATTAATGATTTTTTAAACCCCAAAAGCTCATTTTAAAAGTGAAGTTCGGTTATCACAAGCAGTAATCTTGTCCGATATCTTATAATAAAACTAATGATAACATTGCTATTGTCTTATCTTTTTGAAAGAAATAATTCATTTTCCAAAAACAAGTATATTTTTCTTATAAATAGCAGTTCATGCTTTTTCCATAACCTAATATTGTATCACATTTCGATAATGCACTAGAAAAATTCTCACACATTTAGGTATAAAATTAGGTATCTACAATCGCTTAATTCTAAATGGCTATAGAGATTCGGGGCTAAACGAAATTGTTGGAAAATACAACTCGCAAAAAGCGATCTACCATGAAGGTAAATATTGTATGGTATAAATATATAATAATACTAATCTCAAACAATATTATTTGAGCATTGCAGAAACTAAATTAGGTAGGTATTCAGAAATCTCTTGTCTATTTAACACAAATTTGTATAAAAATATAAAGTAAGGAAACTAAAAGCAAATCGACGTTACAATAAAACTTGCCCTTAATAAACAATTTAATTTTGAGCCTTAATCTATCTTAGTCTTTCGGATGCTGTCTATTCTTCACCATTAACTATAGCTATAATACTGACGTAGGAACCGGTTAGGAAACCAAGTACACCGAAAGAGACAAGGAACATGTTTTTCCAGAGAACCCAATTGAAGCGGCCAAGGCCGTTGGGTCGGTCCCAGAAAGTGACAGTCTCAATTACAGCTGGGAAGATCAAGCCAAGGAAGGAGAGACAGACAGCACCGACTAAGGAAATGAACGGGCCCAACTTCGGAATGGCAACCGCAATGCAAACGGTCATAATGATAATTCCGATTCTAATACTGTATTCGGCAAGATTTTTCTTAGCACCGAACCAGTGGCGAACGTTCTTCCAGATGATCTCCATGGGCACGTAGAACTGCAAGCTGTAAGTCAGGAACATGGCTACGGCAATCATCAGTTTCACACATTGACCGAGTCTGCAACAACAGAAAAATGCATGTTATGAATGTTGTAGAAAAATAATTGACTCTAGATAATTACGTCATGAAATAAACTTCAATGTGACATTACTTATTAAACTAATAACTAGGTTGATACTTACACTTCTTCTTCAGGCAGATTCAAAGTGATGCTGCTCTTGGTATCGTCTCCAAACTTCAAGTATCCAAAGAACCCGACCAAAGCATACAGCGAGACGACGAATGACATTCCAGTGTTGAGGACACCGGGGCAGCCGATGAAGTGAGTTGGAGTCTTCATGTTATTTTCCAATGGCATTACGACGCCGATGCCCTCCAGAGCAAAGATAGCAGTGCCGAAGAATGTAGGGAGATGCTGGAATTCCGCGTAGGCTTTACGCGAGCTCAAGCTAGGGATGTCTTGGAAGAGATAGTAGAAAGTAATTCCCATTCCAGTGCCGACCAAAAGATTCGCTATCATGGAGAAAGGCGCCAGGTATTTCAGATTTCTAATAAGGTTCATCAGAATCAGAAAAGGCAGTAAAGCAACCATGTAGAGCCGTAAGTCCATTTCTTTGGGAGCCCAGTCGCTGCGCTCGGCGTGGTAGTCTACAACCTGCTTCACGTTTGTGGCCACGAACACGATGTACACGCAGCAGCATCCAAGCAAATCTACCACCAGGAACCAATTGACAAGAGCTCTGTAAATGATGAAAATAATTCTATGGTTAATTTTTACATAACTATGACAAAAATATACAAGTAGTTAAATATTTTACCATATTATTATAAATAGTAGAAGGAATGTATATGCCTACATTACAGAAATAGTAGTTATTTATTATATTTTGGACAACGCTTCATTACTTAAAGATTTTGTTCTTATGCGAGCGTTAGGTACAGCTGACCGTCCAAGGTTTGACTGTAGATTAGGTATTTCATACTGTCTTTCTCGCATTATAGAAATTTAGTTCTATGCTAGAGTGTATCCATGTATTGAAATATAAGGCCAATTAAACTTACTTGGCCAATCTCGAAAATTTCTGTACTCGCGGAGGTCCACATAAGAAAGCGGCTTCGGCGGTCTCAGCGAATCCTAAGGAAGGTTTCTGTATTCTCCTGCAGAGTTCGTGAGCTGTCTTCACAAGGATGTGCACACAGTATGTGCATATGCCTCCGATGAGAAACGTGGCCACAACACCGAAGTAAAGACCGGCGTTCAGAAAGGCCATTGGCATGGCCAAGATACCACTCCCGAGAGAGCCTTTCAGTAAGTGGATTAAGGTGTCCATATCCCTGTAACGTGAAATATTGATTATAAGATATAAATTGAGATTGTTTTGTTTCTGATTTTCAAAGATTAAACACTAATGCATCTAAATTATTGCTCAATTTATAGATACTTTATTTTGTTTAAAGTAGATACATACATAGTCTATTATCTACAAAACATGTAATGTACGTAGAGAAATTATAGTTACTTACGATGTAGGATGTGCCAACTTCCGATGCTCGAACGGATTATAGTCCTCATCGGCTTCAATGTCCCGTCCGGGGATCTCCATGAGCGGCAAGGTGGACCCCGCCTGTTGTTCCACGGGAATCTCATTTGGGTCAACTTTGTACCTGTGGAGCAGTTCCCGAACACTGTTATAGCAACTGCCGACGTGATAATTCACCTAAATATCTAAATCTTAAAATTGAAAGGTTAGAAGTGAGTGGGTATAAAAGTGTAGTTCAAATCATTCATTAAATTGACAAAACAAGCGCAAAAATGTATGGTAGCCCGTAGCGATGACATATAAAGCGCCACATTTCAAGCTCGAATGTATTCCCGGGGTGTGATTCGATGTGCTGTCGCGAACACGATTGTTTATCTACTTGCTGTGTACTTACTATGTGGCAACTGTTAATTACTCGCGATACTCAAGTTATTTACTCGACTATTAGTTATTTTACAGGTAAGTATATTATGTGTGAGTGTCATGTGTGAAGTGTGATACATTCATTATGGTCTCCAAAAAGTAAAAAGGAACATGTTTTGTCAAGTGCGCTTCACTCTGTTAAGACTCGGCATTTACAATTAAATGGCCCAACCGTTAAATTCAATACAGCTTTACGTTACAGCGGTAAACATTAAACAACTTGTCTTATTGAATCTTTTATAACAAGCCCAGATCGTTAAATGCTGTTCCTTGTTTTACAAACGTAATTTTAATCGTGTTTTGGGTGTTATATCGAAACAAAAGACATAAAGCTAAATCAAATTTGTACAAATAATCAGTTTGAGAGCCAATCCCGAGCCTGAACAGAGATGGCGCGGGAGGCCGAAGCGGCCACAGCGCGGGCGCGCTGCGACGGGGCCGGGCGCTCCCACATTCGCTGTTTTATACATTTACCATTACCAAATAAAACAGTTTAAATAAAAAAGAAACCATAAAAATGGAATGATGTACCGGTGTATGAGTCCATTGCTAGATGATCGAGATCGTCGAACGACTTAAATCTCGTGGAAGCAGCACTCGTCTTCCCGGATCGTCTCCGAACGGCGGCGAGCTTAATATAGCTCGTAATAAGGAGCAAGTACTTAACAGTCAACATACAATATAAAATACCATTTTAACGATAGAACATTTGTCAAAATATGATTACGCTCAAACCCGGAGGCCGTCACAGCGCAGTTTACTATCAATATTGAATTACTACCGATTATAAATGATAGTAAATATATACATTTTCTTTTCAATGTCCTGTTGAACAAAAATGTCAATATTATTAGTTTTCCGGGCCATCTACAGATCTCTTGGGAAGAAAGTCAACATTTGCCAACATAAAATGGAGTTAAGCTGTAAAGCATGCTTTGTCGATTGAAATTTCTAATTACCATTAAGTATTGTCTGACCGATTGTTCTAAATAAAACATGGAACACTACTACCATATTGTTCAAGTATCAGTTGTGTACAAACTATTTAACCAACTGAACGGTGAGACGAGGTACGACTTGTGTAGGCTAATCTAATTTTCTTATAACTTTCCATTTATTACTTTAATTTTCAATCGCTCAAAATCTGCAAGTACCTACTAAAATGTATTCAGAGAGATACCGATATCATCAATCAATATCATGGAGTCAAATAATATAATATGGCTCATTCAAATAATCATTCTATTTTGGATGAAATCTAAGTCTAAATACTGTTGTCAACTAAACAGCGGACGCGTAGCAAACGCAATATTTCGGTCGGACAGTACTAGGTAGAAACGATAATTATTTGTTCTAACATGAAACCTTATTTATCTGAATAAAATTATTAACAACACAGGCATTCAAAGCTAAGTCGATGATCGTCGCTAAAACATTTTTATATGCAAAAAACGAAACTTTATCACTTACTTGACCATAACGACGTCGGATAAGTCATTTTTAACTCCTTTTTTCTTGGGATCATATTCGGCTATCATCGGCCGCATTTGAGGTTTCTGTAAAAAATAAATATGTTTTTCGTAAGGTTTTCTTTTCAACATTCTAGATATTATTTCTCTTGCATTGCATAATAATCGATACTTATAATTCATGATTAAATTCCATGTTTCATTGGTTTACGTTATAAAGATTGTTTAGGACAGAAATATCATAAATACGTGACTACCTAAGTAGCAACTGAAATAATTCAAAACTGATTAGTTAGTAACTACTTATTATATTTCCAAAAGGCTATTGAATCACGTCTGAGGCCGTAGATAGCTCTACTATCGTAAACATTTTCATAAACGTTATACGTCAGAGTTTTCATTAGACACTTGTTCGAAAAATTAATTTAATGGTCCATAATAATGTTAGAGTGAGCGAATGGCATCCAATACATAGGCATTGTGTATACCAGTGACGCTGCAATTACGTCTCCTGGCACTTAGCTCAGGGGCTCGGTTCACTCGTGTTTTCGCCACGTGACCACACTGCTATTTCGGTATGTTATAAATAGCCGGCGCCGAACGAAACAGGCAACGTTCGGATCTCCCACGGAACCCCCTTGCAGTTATTCACACTAAAGACTGCGAATCATAAGCCATTCGAATCAGAGCGTTCCATCATTGCTTAGGTAGCTTTAAACGTAGAGGCAACTCAAGCCGTTGCGATTAAAGATACTTGAATCATGTACAGTTGACCATTAAAAATACGGGGTTAAAATCTACCCCTGTTACTTGCCGTGTGAGTCACGGTAATGTTTAGTGTGCGTGCAATTTTATTCCCCTAATAATATTCAGCGAACGTGTTTCACTAGCTGTGGAAACTTTAAACAATTTTGAACCTTAAATTTAAAAAGGTTAAGTGCTTCAATTTGTAAGTTTATACGCCGCTGCATAGTTGTCGGCCAAGAGCGATTGTCTCCGGAACTGGATTTAACTGGTTCCGAATAATAAATTGGGAAGGAACCAGTCGCCGTGGCACAAAGCAAACTATTTCTTTTTTGTTAAAGTTTGCATGCGGGTTAACACTTTTATTTTACAAAACGCCAATACAGTGAAGGTAGAAACTAATATAATATAACAAGATATATTCATCTTGTAAATAATGTAAATTCTGCTATTGTACGTAGATAAATATTAATAAAAAGTGACTATAGAATTCAAGATTAGAAAGATCTGGTTTAGACAGACGTTACAGATATATAAGTATATATAAATTCGTGCGATTGTCGATCGGTCAACCTGGAAAGCTTAATACGTGTGCTGACACGTAACAGCTGCTAACAGTAGCATCTTCAGTTTTTAACTTATACCTTTTAATGAAAAAAATACTACTATGATATAATAGGTAATAGGTACCTACTGTCAAAATTTTTCTTATAAGTAAATAACAGATTTCTATATAATACTGTTAATTGCGTTAACTATAGGTATAAATGCAGCGCATTCAATTGTAATATAACATGACGTGATGATCTACATAATATTAGACATGTGATGTATCACACTAATCGTGACTGTGTAAATATTTGTAACACTAATATTACTAATGTCAATAGTGGAAGGCACGACATTCCGTAAAGTGGTCTGGCGGGACACAATAGCCCCGGCATTGTGCTCTCGTCACGAGCTTCCAATAGGTAATACAATCATGTGTGACGAAAAATCTTTCTCACACACGATGAGTTTATGCGCAGTTTGTGTATTTAAGGAGCTGCTAAGAAATTTGTCAATCATTTGCGTTACCATGACACGCCTCCTGATGACGTGGAGGGCAAATAATGCCGCGCCGGCACCTATCACGATTGTGTGATCTGATTATTATTTATAGTTTTTTCTGTCAAAATGTTAACATTGCACGTTCGTATTTATAATAGATAAACCTTCGGTGATATATTACACGATTAAGAAAAAAATTAAAAATTGAAGTTTTTTGGTAATGATCTGAAAATAGTAGATAATAAAATCGTTAAGTAAGTCCTTATAATTTTCTTTCACCTAGGAGGGCCTTGGGCTTTAAGACATTATCATTTTGATTTTTCTAATTTCGTATTTTTTTATTATTGATTTATATTTATGCATATTGTCGTAGAAAAGAAACGATTACGCAAAACTTTTAAATTAGTTTTACATCGCTATCATATCGATGTTAGTGTTGTATCATTAGCAAAAAATACTACTGATAGATCCAGCCGTCTAATTTTGATTAATTAAATAAACATCTACCAAAATAACCTTTATTAGCAGAAGGAAGTCGGTTAAAAATAACTACGATCTAATATACGTAGGTAAAAATATTTCTTGACACCAGGAGAAAATAAAAGCATAGTGTACGTTGTATAGCAGTACTGTTTCTCAACCTTTATAGATATCATAATAAATTACGTGATTGATAGGATGTTATGAAGTTTAATTTCTAATACCATTAATATTTACAGTAAATCATTCGAAATATTTCAGGTTTAAAAACGTAATAATATATTAGTCTATTTCACGTTTACTTTTAGAGCAAGCCTGCAAGTTTTTAGATTATTTTATTACGATTCTGCTTTGGATTGAGAACAGTTGGAAACAATTTCAACGGTAGCAAGTGAGCAGTACGTGCATAGTGTGTAAAGAGTAGACCGACTGCAGCGCAAATGAAAATGAAAGTAACATGCGCAATGCAAGGGGGCGTTTCAGGCGACACCCTACAGTTCTCCGTCACTATTGCACCAGTATGGAAAATTAAAAATCGGAATGGGATAAAAGTTTCAAATTGTAAGCCAGCAGGGGCATTCAAGTTAGAGCGAAAAAGAATATTGCAGTTGAAACGAGAAAAGAGCTTTACGTGTGGGTATCACATACGAACTTTTCAATTTGTATTTGATACACACATGCAAAGATTTTTCAAGTTCAGTTACTAGGCTTTATGCGTTCCTTGTACATTTTCTGCTGAATTTGCAAAATTCTGCTTCTTCTTTTGAAAATTCATTCTTTTATGGGGTCAAAATAGGGTGAAAACGTGTTAAAGACCAAGAACGAACCTATACTGTAAAGTATTTGGCGCAAAACTCAGAAACCTACACCAGGCTGGCAGTACCAGGCAGGAGGTCTATCTTGCAAATCAACGGACAGACTAGACGATTAAAATTTTATTTATTTTTTATTGTTTTAATTTATCAAATATAGTAAAAATAAGATACGTTAAAAAATCTTAGATTTTGAAAACTATTTTGAATCGCTCCACTCTCAATGTTTATTTTCTTTTGAAAACCCGTCCGTCCACTGCAATTTTATCCACTGCACATTGCGAAAACAGACATGCGAAATAAATTGCATTTGGTATAATAAGACTTTATAAATCATAGGAGGTTTCGAAATTTGTTATGAGGCGAAATTTCATTATATGCAGTTATTGAGCTAAAGGTAGTGCTTCCTACCAGAACATTATAAATAACTGGAGATTCAAATAGTTTTCTCACCTGATTCAGACCGAGTGCTATAGATATAATTTATTTATTTAAATGTTCATCTGAAGTTTATCTGCTAGTTTCTGCATATATATATAATATTTTCTGACTTATGTTCCCGACATACCTATTATGTATTTAATTACTATTATTAAGAAAACTTGAACTTTATTGCACTGATTTTCGATGGTCAAGAAATAAATAATTACCTATTTATTAATTTCTATTTTAAAATATATATTTTTTATTTCAGTATTCATTACTGACCCACTGCTGGGCACGGGTCTTCTACCAGAGCGAGAGGATTTTAGGCCATTGCGAATTGGTAGACACTAGTTACATATAATTGCATTTAATCTAGTTAAACTTAAATATAAGTTACTTGGCTGTGGAGAAAGATCTTCCTTCTTTTATTTGGCCACATCACGACTCGTTGAAGCCATTGTGAGTTTGAAATTGACATTGTATTCAAGGCAAGTCTATTCTGAGCTAATAGAAGGCGAACGATTTACTACCTAGATCTACCTATATCAAGACGTACTCACTTGTGTGTGATAAATGCTACGTACATAATATATACGAGTAAGTTACTAAGTCGCATTATCTTTAAAAAATAAAACAAAAAGTTAGTAGAAAGTGAGGATTCAAATTAATTTAAATCGATTATTTTTTTGTGTTTTTGATCGCATATTTTGGATATGTTTCTAGGTAACCGTTTTATTTTCTAACCTATTTCGAAAAGAAAGAGTTATATGAATACATTTATATACATAGATATACTTCAATAGTGACACAAATAGTCATCGCATATCACAAGCACCTATCAATTAATTAAAGCAATTTTTTGTAATTGTATAGAACAGTTGCGTAAAATATGCGTCTTATTGAAACGACTGGTACACACTAAACCCGACTATTTGTATTTGTGTAAAAAATATTGGCGACAGTTGCAGAAAAATTATTTACGGTACTCTTGTTGCTAAAAACTTTGGCAGTATATCAACAAGGCGCGGCATTGAAAAAATGTAAACGCAACTTTTGTTAACTTCAGTGCTTCAGTTTTAGAAACTATTCGCTTACATCATTATCTTTGATGCATTTGGTTGAAACAAATATATGATACCAAAGCTTGAGGCGACATACTCGAATTTAGTAAAATAACATAATACTTTTACACACCGCGAATTTTTAAACAGTTATATTTGGTTGTCAGTTTCAGTAGTTTCAGTAAGATACACATATGCACATTTGTTATAATTTGTAATTATTATTTCATGTTAATTTTTTTTTTAATTTAGTACTGGCACCAAATTTTAAACTGATATTCGTAAAATGGAAAGATTGTAAAAAGAATACGAGAAAAACAAATGAAGTCAGAAGTCTGATATTATTTGTTATTAATAAATATCAATTAACTAATATAACAACTTTAATAGAACGAGTTTGTTTTTTTTTATAAATGACATGCCGATAATACATTTTTTTTTATAATATACAAACACTAAAATTTATTTTTGTACATACATTGCCCACCCGTTTGTTTAAGAATTAAAATACTATAAATAGATTTCCACAGGCCTATAGTGAAAATGTGCACTATACGTACCAGGGCTTCATAAAAGCCTGCAGGTCTAAATTCGCAGCCATGAGCTTTGTAACCGCCCCTTCAAACACCCTACCTCACACCAGCAGAGTAGCAGAACCGCCTGCTTTAAACCACCCTGTAGTTTCTAATGCCACCTCCTCCGATTACTTAGCGGTTAACGTTATGAAGTTGTTAGTTGGAAAAATGCGCCATTGTCATTTGAACGCGAAGAAACATATTTGTTTTAAATATACTGTACGATTATCTACAACTTCGTGCCTTGTAAAACATTTTCCTCTTTTTCAAGCTGAAAATATATCATTGTTTCGTATATGTAATTTATAAGATGGTCGAAGGGTTTCCCTGTACTGCTTTTCGAAAATAAATCAATAGGTTTTTAGGGTTCCGTATCCAAATGGCAAAAATGGGAACCCTTACAGATTCGTCATGTTTGTCTGTCCGTCTGTCCGTATGTCACAGTCACTTTACTCGGAAACTATTAAGACTACAGAGTTTAAACTTCGTACTTAAGGGTATTCTGTAAAGCGCTTACAGAATTATGTACAAAAATGAAAAATGGAACTGATACTCAAAAATAAAAAATTCACACACATTATTACTTAAGATTTCTGAACAGTAATAACACGTAATTAGTCCAGATCTTCTAAGAAAATAAATGTAAGATGTGGGCCTGTGATAGTTGATGGAAATTTATTCAAGTTCAAAGGACAACGTTCTCTACGCGGTAACCATTTTACATTCACCTCGGTCTGCCATTCGAATTACAAATATTAGTACTCGTAAGCATTGAAAAAATACTTCGATTTGATGGAAACTTTATAAAATAGTTCCACTTTAAGTAACATGTTTTGTTTCAATACAATATTTTCATATGTTATTGTATATTCACATGTTATATAATACTTAATATTAGATTATATTGCGAAGTCGTGCTTTTAAATATTAATGAAAATTTATATTCACAATATCATGTAAAATAATTATTATAAACATACTTTTCATAGAGGTTATTAAAAATCAAATCAATATTTTACACCTTTATAATTTCGCATTCAATTTATATTTTGTGGCACTTTCTGTTCTTACTATCAGTAATATTTATTATTTTTCTTATACAGAAATTTAATAAGACTCAAATAATAAGAGCTGTCTGTCTCACTTTGCTTCTGAACGAGACGATTGTTCTCAGAATTTATTACTTTACATATTAACACCGATTTGTTGAGAACACAGCGCTCTATTAATATCAAGGCTTCTTGAATGAACTGCCGCAAATCACTTGTTACTACCTAAAGGTACCTATACTAGTATGGTGACATTCATATTAAAGCAACAAAAGTTAATATTACGAAAAAAAATTCAAACTTAAAGCGAATAATTTAAAAATCTTACTTGATTTTTAAATTAAATTAGATTCTATAACTTTATCAAATCCCATTATGTAATCATGGAATTTAATTCAATAGTTTAAAAATAGGAATTACCTAGTATACTACTTGTTTTTTTTGAAAGCTGATAAATTACAATTTAATACATGCAGCAGCATTTGTATTATACTGTCACATATATCATTATATACATTGTATAACAGTATAATACCTGTCTTGTATAACAGTATACGACGTCCAAATACTGTATAGGAATATATGATTTTGTCGGATACGATAGGTTCAATGTCTATATGTATTAATGGGTCTTATAATAAATAAATTAGTTAACCGTTAGTTTATATTCCAGAACTCTTGAACAATGTATAGTGGCATCTTGAAGTTCTGCGAAATTATTGTAGCGATAACGTGAGGGAACGATCTCATTTCACTTTTTAAACGCTCAAACGCTTTTGTTTCATTTGATTTATCAGAAACAATTGAAACATCCGAACAGAGCGTAATGTAACAAATAACCATCTATTAACTATATTTGTAAAATGACAGTGAACTGTTGACTAATGGCTAGAACACAATATGTAGATCCGCTCGGGGGGCAATTACGGTTCACACACAGGTGGTTGATATTATTGTATCACACGTTGGGATCGGTTGCGAAATTGATAAAAGACGCCACGAGCCGGATCACGGCGATTTAGCACTTGTACTGTGAGCGGGGAGAGGGTCAAAAGTCGAGAGGCATCCTTGAACGCGGAGCCGACTTCCCATACCAGTTTGAGCGCCCGATTAGATGTTTCATAGCGATCCCATTGTGCCTGTTTAGAAAGATCGCTATTGTTATGTTATGTTGTATGTTACTTTGTTAGTGTCTTTATTGACCTTGCTTTTTAGTGTGTAGGTTCTACATACTTACCTATATTTTTTGATTAATTCCTACCATTTTAAATATTCTAAACATTTAATATTCTATTATTTAAGTGTCTTCGTATCTTTCAGCATTAATTATGATGTGCGTATTTAGTATACTTTTGCGTCTTTTTGTAAGCTGGTGATTGTACAATTTATTTTTTCAAGTTCAAATGTATTGCAGAAAATTAATTACCTTTTAAATTGTAATTAAAAAGACTAATTATGTTATTGCCCACAATAATCGCTGGAATATGTAAAGAAATTATTCACAGCAGGTAACAGAATACTTGTGTTTTGGACATTATTTCTTATGTTGAAAGTTACTCTAGACCCTAGAGTCCTTTATTGAAACATTTTATACACCTGAGTCGTGTGTGGCGATTGTGGACAGTAATTTACTAAAATCTTAATATTTCTTGAAGTAACAGTTAATATTATAGGTATACACACATTTGGGAGAAAGTACCTATATATACCTATATAGGTACTTTCTTCCAAATGTGTGTTATACCTATATAGGTACTTTCTTCCAAATGTGTGTTACATATATTAATAATTGTATATTTAAATATATGTAAATTTAAAAAAAACTGTGGGCATACCTACCATTTTTCATGTGAATTCAAAAACAAAAGGTAAAGTAGACAATTCATAAGTGTTCCCTTCAATTCAAAGTCTTATACAAAATTTACTTCCAGAATGGAGAATGATAAATTAATGGCACGTCCACGTTATCTCCCCGTTAAGTAATCGCTCTTCCATCAGTATTTTGAGCAACAGTTTAATTAAGGCATGTTGAATCATGTTTGTTTTGCTGTAATTTAACGTCGGTGAGACCACCAAGAGTTTATCACGATATGATCAATCGGTTCGTAAATTAGCTAAAAATAACACACGATGTAAACATCCAGCTATGATGAACTTGTTCTCATGGAAACTAACACAATAATGTGACGGGTATAGTGCTGTATGTTTGTTTAATAGGTGCAATTTGCAACATATCGATTGAGGAGGGGATTCCAACTTTAATAGCTATATTAATTAAAAGCTATTGTTTTTCATTATTATCATTTGCTATCAAAGTTATCTTGTGGTTTTAAAATATTAATTATTTTCGTGTTAGTATCACGCAGGTTGCGGTTCACGTCCGGCGGCACCGCCGCCACACCTATTCTGCTCAACAAATACTGCGTATGTGCTCCGTATTCTGGTTTAAAGGGTGTGGTAAAAGATACATACTTATCTGAGGCATTCTAACTTTGTCCTCAGGGGTAGCATCGCATCTGTGGTGGACCTCGGGTAAGACTCTAATTTTATCTGGAGTTGGTCAGATTTCCAGGGGCGGCAGTGGCCACTTACCATCAAGTGGACTGAATACTCGTTTGCTTCTTCATTCAATAAAATATGTTAAAACAATATACATTTCTTTAAATCAAAAAACTCTATCACTACGACTATTTAGATTTATATGATTATTTCTTTTCTGCAAAAGTTCAACAAAGTTACTAAACATTTAATTTATCAACAATATCAATAACACGAGTATCATAATTATTTTATGGTGATTTTGGACTAGTGACAAGATTCCTCAAGAGACGTCTCTAAATATAAAGTTAGAGGTTGTTTGTATACATATAACTTTATGAATTACTGTCTCGTTGGCTTGACATAAGATTGAACGCAGTGTTGTCTCCGGTAATGGATAACGGCTTATGGTGCCAAAAATAAATTCCTGCAAGCTTAGAGAAATTACACTATCAATTCAATGCCCACAAGTATGTGAAAAACCCTACATTAAAAGTTGTTTTCTAATGCCTGGCCTTACCTAGTATTCAAATATTATTAATATATTTTGTTCTGTTCCCTGCGATAATAAACATACAAGTTAATATCGTAACTTTTTGTGTTTTTATACACGGTTGCTAGTAACTCAAAAGGTACATCGTACATAGGAGTTGAGTATATTTATTTATTTATACTTTTTTTTTATATGATGGAGTAGCAAACGAGCATGCAGTCCACCTGATGGTAAGTGGCAACTGCCGTCCATGGACA
>DWRA01000267.1:0-28445 GCA_018250295.1 Spathilepia clonius
GTGCCAATTAAGAAAATACGGATTTATTTTGAATTCATTTTTATTTGGTGCATACAAGTGTGTCAAAGAATTCAAAATTTAAAAATGTATCTATAGTAAGATATATTTCATTCATCCATAAAGCAATTGAGTTCAAAATTATAAAAAAATCTGTTACCAAAATTGGGAACGTGTGAATTGGGAAATCTCGTACGTGTATATAGCTAAATTAAGATAGTAGATAACTGTAATATTAATTCATGTGACATACCATACTTTATGATTAAATACTCAATATTACAATTTCATAATACCTAATATACAATTCTTAACATAATGGATCTCATAAATATGTAATGTTTTCAGAAAGTCCATAACGACATCGATATTAAATATTCAGGGCAATGTAACATGATCTTACTGGAATATATCTGATGGAGCTATATTACTGTAGCTTCATCCATTTTAAAATGTGTTGCTTGGCTTATAAGATATATATGTTTATACCTATAAATAAGTAAATTTTCGTTATCTGACAGTTTTAAATTAATTCTTTTCTAAAATATAAGTATTGGCTCTACTGTCTTTTAGGGAACATCTTGGTCTCTTACTGGGATTGGACTAGTAAAATAAATAACTTTATTCTGGTATTGCCAGTATAATATACAACGAAGGAAAACTAAACAATGTATAGTTACCAGGTTGGCATAAATGGCGTGAAAATTTAAATAGTAAATAAGTCTGTCAATAAAATCATCATTCAAATTACATGTTTTCAAAATCTCGCTCTAATATTTATTTAACTTCGGCGGCTGCAGACACAAACAAGCTATGTATAAAGTCTCTCAGAACTGTAACATCACACAACAGGTTATTATTCTTAATTATTTAGATTTGCCAAGCCGAGTAGAACGCTGGACCGCATGCAGAAGAGGCTAGAGCTGACCAAAACCACGAGCGGTTAATTAATTAAAGAAAAATTAAAGCTTCATCCTCATTACATATTTATTTTAAGTGCCGTGGGATGCTCATAATTTAAAACTGCATTACGTCGCAAGTCAGCCGGTTGTACTAGAGGCATAGTGACGAATGTTTACATTTATTAACGAGAAACCATGCACATATTAATGCTGTGGCCACCAACCACGTTTTTTATTAATATTTTGCCTTATATATAATAGATAGAACTTTCACTTTATCTGGGGTTGATTACAGGTGTTCATGGGCGGCTGAGGCTACTTATAATTAGGTGGATTGCATGCCTGATCGCTACTTCTATATCTAAAAAATATCCAAATATCACCTGGATAATCGATCCCTCTAGTAAATATTTAGATGTCTTTTTACCGAAAAGGCTATCTTTCGTTTGTCTCCATGGCGATGTTACTGCTAAATCAATGCGACGCACCGAAACAAACTCAGTGGCAATTATTCAGAATTGATTCTTATAGAAAGAATCAGTTCTGAATAATTGCCATTACAGTTTGAATTTTGTTCGTGTGTTTCTTAACTGGGTTACAAAGGAGTATTTGTATTGTTCTCGTAAGGAAAATACATGTAGGTATATGTATGATAGTGATAGTCATCTTTAGGTTCGTCGACCGTAGGCCTTGCTGCTGGCGGCGCGCCAGCTCGCCGCGCGGCTCAGATTTCATTAAACCTCCAACATTCACAATGTGGTGGAAAATTATTTTATGGGAGCCAAGTTCCGGTTGTTGTTTTAAGCGGTCCGCGAGCCTGAGCTTAATGATCTGGACTGGAAAATTTAAGATGCTGTCAGAGCACGTCTTGCGGACTGGCAGATACCTATATATACTGCTTTTCGTTGATCTAAATACCTGCTACGTAAGCAAACTCCGCCAAAAAAGCAGATATGCGCTTATCTATGAGTTGGGGAACACTGTAGATAACAATTTCTGCTTAGACGCGTCGATTTTAGAGTAGTAAGACAGCATTTAGTCGATCTATTAGTCAGTGGCCTATCTAATTGAAGCTAACCACTGATACGTTGCACAAGACACTAAATTAGAGTGTGTTTCTGTCTTACCACATAGTCTGTTTTATTAAAGTAGAAATAAAGAAGGTATAGAACTGACTGGTAGCTCAGCAGTAGACATACTAGAAATTTTGCCACCTTTTCAGTTATTACTTATACGACGTTATGCAAAACATTATTCCAGTTGTTCTTTTAATAAACTAAAAATATAGTAGGAATTAATAACAGCTTCAGTCGCTAAAAAAATCGTGAGCTAAATGTACTCCGTTTTCGAGTGCTGTGGATTCCCATTGTCGAGACACCTATTCAACGAGTTTCGGTTGACATTTAACCAAACGATCAAAGTTCAAATTGGGATGATAATTTTTAATATTCTTAGACCTTGTAGACAGTACTGTTACATTTTTATTGCAACTTAATTTAACTGCTAATTCAAAAGTTAATCTGTGGGAAGTAATAAACGCGGCAAATAAACGTTAACCAGCCCAAAAGTTAATAGGGCGTTATGAAATCCTACTGCCTATTTCGAATACACAGGACGTTGTGAAAATTGAGCGCATGGTAAGGGCGAATGCTTGTTCCTTGCCGACTACAATTATTTCGAATCAGGCGGATATTATCGATGCACTAGATTGTTAATGCCGTGATGATTATAATTGCCAAACTTTTAGAGCTTTGTCAAATAGACTAAATGATATAAACTATTTCTCTCTTTTTCTGTTTCTCAGGGCGTCTTTTGAAAAACGCACACCTAGTAGAATAGCAATAAATTAATATAGATATACGTTTACTAAGGCGATATATATTACATATTTACGTTTAATAATATCTATTTAATATTTTGTAATAGAATATCCAAACAAAATAAAAAATTTCAATTCGGTACAATATCTGTAGAAAGTCCCTGAATACATGCAAACCTTGACGCAAGCCGGTAACCGTTCTCTTTACGTTTTAACCCAACGACCAATATACAGACTCAATTCGCTCTTTGCCCTCTTAATTCCAACGAACTCTCAATTTTAATGTTTATTGAGCGAGATTACCTCCAGATGGCGCTGTGGAGTCTTATTAGGGAAACAAATTTACTTCGGTTCCAAAATTTTGTTTACCGTCTGGTCAACGAACCCTAGGTTTTGCTAAACCTTTTTGACCACTGTTTTTGCATATATGCGAAACACGTCTTTAGTTTCGGAAATAAAATAGATTGCTCCTACATGCGACTCTTTTTAATATAAACCATTAATTACTGTCAAAAGATAAAGTGAAGTGATTATTTGCAATGAAAAAAACTTTGCGAATATATATTTTATATTAATATGTAGCAGATTCTACAATACGCACATAATGTGCAGAATTTATGCAATATATAATAACATTAGGCCCATATCTAACAGAGATAAACGATGGTCTTGCACGAGTATTACGGTATCAAAGATTTCAACAATTGTAATTTAAGGATGGAATCAGTAACCAAAACGAGATGCAAAATATGTAAAAATATTAGAAATCCAACTATAAGGAAACCAACTAGCAACACTCCAGGATTTGAAGAAATGGTTAGATTTATAGTCAAACCAATCCACTACAGTTCCGTCGTACCACAAATAAGCACCTTTCAGTGACTGAGGAGCATCTAAAACTATGTGAACCGGAGTTTCAGCAGCTTGCTCGGGAGTAAGGAATCCAACTTTAGCTGTCATATCAGTACGCACTAAACCTGGGTGCATGGAATTGATGGAGATATTTCTCGTTTCAAGGTTCTTTTGCTGCAACATAGTAACGGCACTGAGAGCTATTTTTGAAGTTCGATATGCAGCTATTATTCCCCAATCGGCAAAATCTTCTCTCTTAAACGTACCATTTTTTGAAGAATCCAAAAACCAATCAACAAAATCAATTACATCGGTTACACTAAATTTTTTACTGGTAAATTTTTCAATCCAATACTTGTTTCTCAAATTAGACAAATGACCACAATCGCTTGAAATATTCAGTATCCTCCCATTTTCTCTCAGCAGTGGGAATAGAAATTCTTCAATAGTGAAAATACTTTTAAAATTCGTGTCGATTATTTTTTTGTCCTCTTTATAAGAGGGCATGAAAAAGTTTGCAGCAATGCCTGCGTTATTGATCAAAATATCTATGCCTCCATGTGTCTCTTTGATGTGATCTCTAAACTTTTTTACGCTTCGTCTGTCAGTAACATCAAGCTGATGATATTCTGGATGGAGATCCAATTTAACTAATTCCTTCACAGCAATCATTCCTTTTTCTTTATCTCGAGATGTCAAGTATACTTTCCCAGGAATTTTTTCGCACAGTCTTTTAACTATTCCATAACCAAGGCCTTTATTAGAACCGGTGACAATTGCTACTTTATCCGCCATGTCCGTACGACGACAGTATCTATATTCAACTAATGCGATATCACAATAAAAAGTTACGACGCGATTATAAAGTAGTTGACCTTTGATAACGTTATCATGAAATAGATATAGGTATTGTAGTATCTAAAAATATAAGACTACGAAGTGTAATTATATAATCCACTTCTTTGTAAATGTTTCACATGTTATGGTGGATTTAAACACGTTACTCATTATCACTTGTTGTTGTCACGTAATTGGCATCTTAACTTATTTAAGCGAATATTTTACTATATAAACATAGTAAGAAAATTTAGAAAATCTATGAGAACGATGATGGACGAGACCTTGAAGCATTTTTCATGTCCGAAATAAAGACAAATTCCAGTGGCCAGCACTACAACCCTAATAAATAATAAAGAAAAAAAAGCTATGTTAAAAGTTGATAATAAATATAATAAAAATATTTTATAGAAATATGGCCATTTTAATAGAAGTATGGTCAGAATGAATTGAATTTCGAAGGCTAATATTAGCGTCAGCTATGATTCGGCAGTTCCAGGCACGAGTGCAAAACTATCGTATATTTTCCGTCTTTGAGCTGCCTTGGAAACTGCTCTCTCACATTCAGCGCCACTTGGAAACTTTCATTTAAATGTAAACAGAACAAATGTAGGTCGGATTTGTGTATACTTTATACCTATAATTCCGCGGTGTTCAATATGTAAACGATATTATTTCATCTGCATAAGTAAATGTATTTCAAATAAGTATTTTTGCTAGGATATTTCCTACATCTAAAAAAACAAGACTCATATGAGCAAATTGAAGTAACACTTGACGGCGAAATATAATATTGTTTTGTTACATTATTATTTTTATTTAAGTACTTTCAAGGTATTAAAATAAAACGTCACGTTTATTTAATACCTTCGAATTATTCATTATTCATATGACACGACGCCATTAGTCCTCGAGTTAATATTCACAGATATCAGACCGGCGCGATGCTGGAAAGTAAATTCATTAATTTAAACCAATTCGACGTTTCAATTAACGAATGCGACAAAGATATGCATAAAAGATATTAATATGTATGTTCTCGGCGGCGGTCCCGAAAGTTTGTGTTTTGTGAGATGGTGTTTGAAACAAAATTCAAGCAAATATTTCGATACAAAATTAAACTCCCGTGATCTGCTTCGTGAGTCGATACTGTTACGTATGAGTTTAAGAGGTATTGGCCATTAAAATCTTAATTAAATGCAAATAAATAATCATACTATGTACTAAAATTGCGAACTCGGAATTACTTGTAACTTTCAATATATTTTTTGCAAGTTTTTATTTAACTTGCTTTGGTACTCGTAGCTCTTATGTACATATGTGAGGGTCAAATTTTGCAACTAACTTTCAAGCCCAACATGTTTTGCCTGGCGACGTCATTCGAAATCCGCCACCCCCATGAATATGAAAAACGAAATACTAAAAACCTTGTTTCCAAAAACCTTTTTTACTTTTTGGTTTCTGGCTCAACATGTGACTCTATTTTATCCGTGATGTTGTTGAACTTATGAATACTCTCTATATATGATAGTATTAGCATACGTGACGGATTATGCAAACATCAATGCTAATAGCGATCTAATGGAACCAGCAAACAGGATTTCTAACTTCTACCTACTCGAATGCTCTCAAACGTATATTCGACCACTTCCCGACAAAGTGCTTTCACTGTAACACTATTTACCTTTAAAATCGCATTGAACTAGAAAATAGACTCGATGTAGCGACGGCGCTCGCTCAGATAGATTTAGCGTCCAGACAGAGCTATATTATAACTAGCTGAGCGTGTTTAGAAATGTAACACAACATAAATACAATCCAAATTTTATACTTTATAATAAACTTTAATATTACAACAAAATAGGGGTGCGCGATACATTTAACGGTATTTTTTTTCAACGCGAAACCTTAAATCATTTTTTAAAATAATAGTAACCTTAGGTGTTCCTTATAACATCAGCTAGCTGCCAGTGAAAATCCCGTTAAAATGGGTCCAGTCGTTTTTAAGATTAGCTCAAACAAACAGACAGACAAAAATCTTTTTGTCATATATATCTTATATGCATACTTTTATTTGTATTTAGTACTACTACTTGACACTTATATTTTATTTATTTGTATAGATGTTATTTACATATGTGTACAATTAAATAAAATGGTACCTAATTTCGTATACGTTTCGTATACGTATACGTTTTGAATTAAAACATCTTGGAAATTTGACGATTTATTGACATGGTGGTGCAAAATTTTACATTTATTGTAATTATTATTGTATTGTTCTCCCGAGATAGGTTGACTTCACCTTAAAAGTAAGTGACACTTAATCCCTTAATTAAATTCCTTCATTCATTCTTAAGATTCGTATCCTAAAGAGTGACATTCCGACCTTCATAATTATCTGTTGCTAGAGCAAATAACTGGTATGCCGTTGTATCCGTTTTCCTTTGGTACCGGTTTTGTAGCAGTGGTTTGAAACACGCCCTCTTATTCGGAAGATCGAAACTTCGAATCAGAGATGCCTTTGATTTTCAAAGCTATGCGTATTAGAAATTTATTATCACTAACTTAAAGAAAACATCGTGCGGAACCCTACCGGCCGAGAATTAAAAAAACACAGTTTTTAAGGGTACGTGAAATGTGCTTATTCGCACTTGAGCAACGCGTCACACGATGGCCTACACTCCTCCCACTCTGAAGAGACTCATGCCAACAGTGTGACGGTAATAGTTTCACGACCACTTTTAGTTAAGATATTTTGACTGCAAACTTGACGTACATAAGTAAGTTTTTGTTTCCATTATATGGTTTATAGAGGTAGCAAACGAGCATGCATTCCACTTTATAGTAATTGGCCACTGCCGCCCATCAACATCTGTAATCAAGCCCGGATGAAATAACTGAGTATTCCCGACTATAGATGCATTTTTAGTCTTGAGGACTAAGTTTGAACGCTTCAGATATGTATGTCTTCCTTACTACACCATTCAAACCAGAATACAGTAGAAGCACAAAAGGTTCTACCACCACCAACTATCGAAAGGGTACGTATTATTACATGTGTGGTTGGCACAGCGAATCCTGTTTACGTGCAAAAAATCTTTGTAAAGAACAAAACACAAGTGACTTACATGGAACATTAATGGGAACCCTATAAATGAATTATTCATCTGCTATGACGAACGCTATCGGGCACTCCGATATGAAAAGTGAGGCAGTCAGTTAGCGATTCCGTATGTAGTGACGGTTTTAGTGAAACCCTTTCAACTCTTACATTTTTTGTTATTGTATATTCGTAAATTCATAATGTTTATCGAACTTCTACCCTCATGTGTCTATATACATATACATCGAATATTTTCTGTTCCAAATATCTTTTGTATCTCTGTATGTCTATGAAGTACTACCTCTTCCGTAAGACTCGCGTTAAATCGAGTTAGCTATAGCAAATATTTTTTAAAATTTATTTTTGAGGTTCTTCCACACTTTGTTTTACAAAGTTATTGCATACTAATATTTTTAGACCAAAAGAAGCTTTAATGAAAGTATAAATAAATCTTACGTACTCAGAATTTTTGTAAGAGAGAGACCATACAAACCGACAGACACTTTGTTTTTAGGTCGGTCGTTGGCTGGATCAGAACAGTCATATATTATTGTTATAAATAGTAACATTTTTTATATAAAAACCTGTTATTAAAATTCACTTCATTGCCGTTTTTCAGGTCCTTTTGATATGCTAATGCAATTATGGAAAACAACATGCATATAAAGATAACTGAAAATAATAATTGTCCTTATTATGACGGGGTCGATGAACTATTCATATATTTTCAGGCAGTACTCTTTTTAATTATAGAGATGACGACTTTTATATTTTGTATTACAAATATAATTATTTATAAACATGTACGCTAAAATCATTATAGATTTGACCAACATGGCGGAGTATTTCCTTTTCTTTCGATTATGAAGATCATGATTTTGGGCGATAATGATAACGGTTACAATAATAATCAAGTCCCAATTACTCGTATGAATAAAACACAAAATAAGAATCTACATAATTAAAATTCTTTTTCGCAATTTTATAAATACTTGGAAAAAATATTAATTCTTACAATAACTTGACTATACAGACATGAAAGTCATTAAAACATTAATCGTATTGACAGCACCCTATGGTATAAACAATCGAATCTAATTACGACTCTTATCAACAATGATAATAACTACAGCAGCAAATGTGTAAGTACGCCAGTTTACTTGGTCATTCGCTCGAACGTATTACTAGTGAGATAATGTCTGGCAAAGTAGCTGTTGTTACCGGCTCGAATAAAGGCATCGGTTTAGCGATTGTCAAAGGACTATGTCAGAGGTTCGACGGCTCAGGTTACCTGACATCCCGTGATGATGTTCGAGGAAAAGCAGCTGTTGATGAATTGAATAAACTTGGCCTACATCCAGAATATCATCAACTCGATGTGGCTGATAGGAAGAGCGTGGAAGCATTCAGAGATCACATTCAAAAGAAACATGGAGGCCTGGACATCCTCATCAATAATGCAGCGGTTGCAAATACAATTACATCGACAAACTCCTACGAAGAAAATGAAAACATCATTAACATAAACTACAGAAGCATTTTTACAATACAAGAATTGATATATCCACTGGTAAAAAACAACGGCCGCATTCTTAACATCTCCAGCGACTGTGGACATCTCTCTAACATCAGGAATAAGTACTGGATCGAAAGACTATCTAAAAAGGATTTTTCTTTGAAGGATATTAACGAATTCGTGGACTGGTACCTCGAATCTGTGAAAAATGGAACTCTGAATAAAGATGATATAGCAGACAATGCTACTGTCGCAGCGTATAGGATTTCGAAAGTAGCTCTCAGTGCAGTGACAATATTGCAGCAAAAGGAGCTTGCGTCGAGGAACATTTCCGTGAATTCCATGCACCCCGGATTAGTGCGCACCGACTTGACAAACGACGTCGGGTTCTACAGTACAGATGAGGCTGCTAAAACTCCTATTTATATAGTACTCGATGCTCCGCAATCACTGCAAGGTGCTTATATTTGGTATGACAAAAAAGTTCTGGATTGGTACGACTACAAAGCTGATTATTTCTTCAAATTCTCGACTTTAGGGTAAATCATGTATTACGTTTTTTAATATTTTGACATCAATATAAAAATGATAAAAAGGCATGTTTAACGAAATATTATGGCCCGAGGTTATCTTACAGTAATTAAGATTACATTATTAGCGTTTTGTTTTCCTCTTATAATTCCTGACAAATAGAAACATCTTACGTCTTTGTTTAATAATGAAAGAACCCAGTGATCAATTAAAGCTAAGCTAACTCTCGTAAAATAAATATTATTCATGTAATTATTTTTTTTTTTATAAATTGATATAATCGCTACCAAATAAATAGTATAGTAGCAGACCAAATAGTGTAATGTTCATGTATGTATAAGTAATGTATATACGTCAAAGTTTCTTTGTGTTGATATTTTTATATAGATCTTAAAGTCATCTAAAGCTCTGAATATTTGTTTTTTAAAGCGTTTGCCGGTAATTTATATATTACCGATAAGAATTATTTTAGATCTGTTATTACGAATATTCCGCGCACAGAGGAGTGTGGCATGTAAAAAAGTCAAAAATACAAAATATATATATCAAATGGACCAGTGGTTATATAGCACAAAGACGACTTTAGTATCATAACGCAAATTTGTTAACACTGTATATTGTTGCAAGCATTTCGTATTCACGATAAACACAAAGAAAATTCCCGTAATATTTTTCACATAACATTATTTCATTTTAAAATCAAAACTTCCATTTAACTACCGCATCGTGAATTAATTCCTCAGCCACATATTCGTGGCGGCTATAAATATGACAAAACGTTTTAAAACATAAGAGGATTAGGGTTTTCAATGTTGCAGATTCTGTTGAATAGGCACCGAAGTCGTTATTGGATTACAAAATAAATATTTTTTACTGCACGTATTCACACACATATTTTTCTCGTAGGTGTAACTTTTAGCTTTTAAAGTTTTGTTGAAAATATATGTGGTTTTGGTATGGAATTTTTCGTAGGCCGAATTAGGTATTGTGGTAGGGTCACCGGTTATACCACGAGGGATTCAACCGTCCTCCCCTACAGTAAACACAACCAATATATAAATTTAATGCCTTTTCATAAAAACGAATGCTATAAAACCGAATTAAGCTAACGATGATTAATAATATTCATTCTAAAATAGAAACATTTATTGAATTAGTTATATTCGATATTATTTATATTAGAGATATTCGTAATCGCTGTCTCTGGTCACTTAGGACCAATGACTTGTCAGTTTATTCAACAGAACAGAAAAACCCAGCGTCGCTCAGTTTATGTAAATTTTTGCATAATTATGCACTTTCCTTTCATACTGCATTATAATACATCGCATTTCATACGCGACATGAGTTACTGTCGCTTAGAGCACATATTCTAGCATTTATGCTAATAGTAATATGAACTAGTATAAAAAGAATGATTATTATCTTCGTTGCTTGCTGTTTGATATACTTTATCGTATGTAGCGTATGTTCCATTTAAAGTAATAACTTACTGTTAAAGGTTTACCCTTATATATATATTTTTTTTAAATCAAATTTTGAAGATGGTAGAACCACCACCGTAGGCACCACCGCCACACCTGTTCCTGCCTATTAATAACAGTGTCAAGTGCCGCTGCATTCTTGCTTGAAAGGTGTCGTGAGCAATACTTACTTATCCAAGGCGTTGCAACTCAGTCCTCAGGGGTAGCAAAAGGAGTAGTCGTGAATAAGCTCAGGTAAGACTCTAATCTTATCTGGGGTTGATTACCAACCTCTATAGGCGGTAGTGGCCACTTACTATCAGTTGAGCTGCATTTCGTTTGCAACTTCTGTACAATAAAAATAAACTATTTTTCTGGCCACCGAATGGTATCGCCATTCCTATACACTCCATTACAATCTTTAAATCCAAATACAGTATATTCCCATTGCTATTATCAGGCATTTCACGAAATTTTCTATCAGTTCATATTGTGCACAATTTATACTACACTGAAAGGCTTGAGTCCTTACGGGAATCTTTAGATACACAACTAAAGTAATTGAATCTAAACTATATTGCATCATCTATATATTAATATGTGATGCAAAAACTTTGGACCCCTTTTTACGAAAATTGCGCGGACGCAGGAGCATAAAATTTGGCACACTTATAGTTTATGTGTAGGAGAAGTGCAGAACGCTAATATTTTTCAATAATAATGCTTATAAAGTACATTAAATCAATAAATAAAACATTACACACACTACCATGCATTTCACACACGCACCTATATTATGTGTCTATAGTGTTACTGGATATCAAACATAACTTCAGTTAACGTCAAGTTTAGGTTTCATTCCGAATTTGGTCGAATTTCGACCAATACGCCGGGTAACTTGTACCTTTAATCAAAGGTATGTAAATCCATTCAGAAGTAAGCAAATAGATAAACAAACATAACTAATTTCATACCATAAGTATTTATAATATTAGCTCTGATCAGTCCAATAATGAGTTCATGTTATTATCAGGACAATGAAGGAAACGGGATATAAGTGCTTCCTATGATTGAACTGACACTAAGATAATTTGTGTTTTGCACTTGACGATAACGGGAATGATCGAGACCAAACACATGTGAACATGGCTTATCGGTGACATTGAAACCAACACCAGCCCACTTTTCGAGCCTTTTTTTTGCCACGCGGTTCTATGCCTTTACGCGTCTCGCGCGCATGCCTGATTAAATGACGTCCTGTGTGCGTATGGCACACACGTGAAAAGTATCTATGAAACAATAGAATATAAGTGATATGTACGCGAACCAGGTCCGCACGTGGGCGTAAGCCTGCGTGATAGGAAAATGCCCCTTAGGGTCATGAAGTGGAACGGTTGATAAGACATGCCACAAAACAGAATATAATATAGCGAACTTAGTATTAAAATATAATACAAGCATGAAACAAATATTTTTCACAGTTTCCCCTAAATATCTTTATAAATACCTCAGGATCAAAAGATAATCTCAAATCTACAAGCATGATCCAAATATTTTTAGTATTTTATACTAGATATATTTTTTTATATTTTGCTCTCAACAAAACACGTGCGCTAAGTCACGAGCAAGCGAAAATTGATTTATTTTTGAGCGCGGTGCTGGATGTTTCCATTTCTTTTACTGGAGAGTGAATAACAACACATTTATTATTCGGTCTGTTATTTAATAAATACGCCACATTAATTCTATATTCCTACAATTCTGTAAATGTCACCGTCCCACAGCGCACGGATTGTAGCCGGAGCAAAACTCCATCCATGATGCAAGTAGGTTAAAAATATGCGCATAAAATTATCACATCGTCAATCATCGTTACATGTAAAATTTAAAAAAGGAGCTATTTCGCAAATATTTATTGAATCTACAAAGGTACTACATTAGGTAGGTATATCTATCATTTGTACAAAGAGAATTCTACGTGCAAGCGCACAAGTAAATATACAAAGTCACTGTCATAACTTCTTTCCGATCGAGAAATTCGCGTGTTTCAAATAAATCTGTTCGTGTTTAGATGCTCGGATGAGATTGTAAAGTTTCTTGAACACCCAAAACAATTACTTAACGCTCAAATTTGTCTTAAATTAGTCAGACATTTAATTTGATAGACACAGGCCTCTCGGGCGTAATAATTACAATCAGCGTAAAATCGAGTTACATTTACCATCCCGGTATTCAATATCTCGTAATGTTGTTAGATAGAATATGAAATAATATTGTAATTGAGCGGTGGCCTTCGCTTTTATTCACGGCTTTACATTTATCCGAGAGTAGCTTGTTAAATCGAATGGGAAATATAAGATAACAATTTCACGTGGAATATTGTTTAAGTTTGCTAGCAAATTATAATATATGTTATTATTTTTCCTAAATGGAATACCGCACAAATGAAAATTTTAATTAATACTAATTTTCAACACAAATAATAGCGAGACGATCTAAAACTAATTTGGATTTAAAGGTAGATATAAAATTGTTAAACCATATGTTTTGAATCGTGTGAAACGACACTGAAAATAAATATGTCCTTAGCAACAGCTACAAAGTAACGGAATTGATCAAGTAACGAAATATTAAATTGACAGCAAAGTAACAAAGCAAAAGACACTGATTGATATTTTAATACGACAGCCTCTTCAAACAATGAGGGAGTTCGGTTTAGAACAGTGATTCTCAAAGAATTACACCAAATGTAATATAAATTAGTGTAATGTTACATATTTGAAACAAATTTTTATATTCATTCTAACGTAACATCGTAACTGTTAAAATGTAAACGACTTTAGATATATTATAGACATATTATTTAAAATATACAATACCTAACAAATAAAGTGGTAAAATACACACATTTTACTAAGCAATACCTGGTTATTAACAAATTATGATACTTAATTCACGAATTACCTTCCTTATATTTCAACAATATATATTTTTTTACATACAATTAAAGCATCTATCGAACCCCATATGACAATATTATATACAAAAAATGTCATGGACTTAAAATTTGAGAAGCGGTGTTTCCCATTCTGATTAAAATCAAAGGAACATCAATAATGAGTCCATCAGTCAAGCTCAGACCGTTGTTCAGTAATTGGCTTATATCGGTAATACTTAAAAGTTAATATTTAATTTTGAGAAAAGGATGAAGTCACGGTACTATGAATATTTGAATATAAATAATTATGTGCCAGGCAATATTGCTTCTTGAAAAATATAGTGAGGAAAGTATACAATCTGCTTTCTTTTTACTGTATAGAAGAAGCAAACAAGCATGGAGTCCTCATGCCTCCCATAAGTGGTTACTGCCATGGACGCCTATGATAGTCCCCCGATAACATTAGTGTCCTACCAGAGATTGAGTACAGGTACGTTGCTACCCCTGAGGATTAAGTGGAAACACCTATGATAACTATGGCTCTATGTGTTAGGATGGCTTCATCTTGTCAACATAAAAAATTGAGCATGTAAAAATCTTCATGGCTCGAGTGCAGCTACTATCCAAAGCATACCGCAGCAGTGTACAATACTGCTGTAGTCAAACTTAACTTACTTATTTTTTATGACATGTTCCGAAGTAGTTCTTGGCGTAGCAGCACTTCTGTGATCAGTTTTAAGAAGAAACACACTTTTGTCTTTCTTCCCTGTTTTATGATCATCACACTTTGAAATCGAGAAGCTGGGATATGCAAAAATATAAAGACAAAATAAAATGTAGTGACATGCCGGTAATTAATAATGAATCCATCAAATGTTTTAAATATCAAAGATCTAAATTTCACATTTTATAGAAGCCGATCTTTGGTAGCAAAATATTAGATAGATTGATTACTAACCATAAGCCATTACTGAGATATATTGTATTTTTTGTTAAGTTTAGTCTGAGGCCATACGTTACTTTTGTATATTAATGGCAACAAACTTACATTGTTTATAGTGCAGTAACGCTATTACCCGCAGCGAAGATACTCGTAAAACTTCCTCATGCTTCCCGTGCTCATAGCTTTATGGGAAGTAACGTTAGAACAAGAGTGTAATTCCGATTCCCTTATCCTCCATTATTTATGATGTCGCGATTTACCGATGTCACAACACGTGGTACAATGATTAAATTAATATGGTTTATTAAATTTCTTTCTTAATCCTTAAACATCAACGTGCCTTATCATGGTCAGCCGACTAAATGGCTGTTCAATTAGATAAATGTTAAGTAACTAATAGAAAAAAAATCAACTGGTTAGTAATTATTTTTCATGGCCTTGTTAATAATACATGTTGGAGAGGGGGGGACTCCTTGATAAAATCCTTGAATTTTGTAGGACAAATATTTTCTCGGTTTATTTAAATAATTATCTTGAGAATTAACAAAGAAAAAATCTATTAGTATTTTTTTTGTAATTCGTAAAATCAACATATTTCATCCCTGCTACCCCTATTAGCTACTATTTACCAATATTGTTGTAAGGAAAAAAGTTGGGCGTCTAAGCAAAATGAAGCTACTCAGGAAAAATCAGCTTGTTAATAATCAAAAATAAAAATTGTTCTAGGGATCCCGTACTATTAGATTTCCTAACCACGGTATTGATTAAAGCGCCAATTAAAGTAGCCGGAGATCACTTAAACGTCATGTTTATAGAGTCAAAGATACGCCATTTAAAATTAAAATTCAGAGATAAAAAGTGCAAACGTTTTATTACAGAAACACGGGCGACGGTCTGTTGACGTGAATAATTAATTGGGCTCAAAAAGAATTACGAAGCAGAACAAGTAATTAGGTGTAGCATCCCTCATTTTTGGGTAAACGGTCGCGCTACACTTACTGGGGTGTTCATGATGGTGTAAAAATGTTCTTTGTATATTTTTTCCAAGTATTATTTGCGCTAGAGAAGTACTTATAAATGTGGTAGATAACTTGGAAAGGAGTGAGCAGAGCATTTCTGTTTGTAGACAAAGTATTTGCGTGTCACAAAAAACCCTGAAACTTTTTTTTAAAATATTGTGAAGATTACAAATAAATTGTTGTGTTTATTTAACAATCTGATATGTACATTTTATAGCATTGGGACTCATTATTAGTTTTTGGTAAAGAAAATAATGTGTTTATTTCTTATTAAGATCATACAAAAAGCAATGAGGTATAAAAAATCGAAATAAGTTAACACATATATTTTTGAAGGCGTAAAAAAACCAGAAAGCGGTTGCTAACAAATATCTAAAAATATCCACCTCTTAATAATGTTTAAAATACTCTAAAAATACTCTAATACTTAACTGATATTACAAATGCCACGAAACGTTCGCCAAATATTGACTACAAGCGATGATTTTTACCCAATTATACATCCCCATTATCTCCGCTTCAGAGCTTAAATTTAATCGAAGAAATTGAATTCCGGAGTCCGAGCAAACACGCGGTCGGAATAACGATCCGATCGGAGCGCACATCGTTTGTATCTACCAGAATCTTCAGAATCAATTATGTTGCTACATTCTCGGAGAAAGGTATCGTATTTTTTATATCACAGCTATAATAAACGATGAAAGTCCACTTAATAGTCACAGCGATAATAGGCACAGGGATTCATAATAGTCTAATTAAAACGAGTATAAATGGGCCCTCACATCCTAAGACCCCTAACAAAATTGCGTGTTGGCTTGATTTTGTTTTAGTATGTTGTACAATAACACAAAATGCAGAACGCAGAAGCACGTGCAATGCTTGATATGATATCTACTATATGGAACAATTTCGCGGAAGATACAACGTGCGACCTTAATCGTGCGATGCGGTGTTGTCGATATCCAGTCTCGAAGTGTGCTTTCTAGAGCGCACGTATAGATAAAACAAACCTCTAAAATACTTCTTCCTTTCAAACATAGCTATAAAGCCTACTTTAAGTTCCGCCGGTTGCCCGTTCTAAAAAACCAAGAAATATTTTACGTTTATACACAGTCTTGAACACGGTGCCAAGTTCTGAGGTATTTCGCGAAATAATTAGAGTAAAAAGTGGTAAAACGGTGTCGCCAGCATCTTGAGCGCAATCCCGCTTTCTTCATAACTCGCGCAACTTAACGCGACTGTAATTAAGCTGGCGAGCCTGGCGAGTGCAGTCCGTTCCTTCTAGGCCTGATAAAGGCTGCAATCTACCTATAGCTATATGATTTTACTTTTTTGAAAGCAGCTGTAACTATATGGCTTTCCTCTATAAAGACGTGTAATTATATTAACGGCTTCATTGAGTATTTATATTGAATAATAATATAATTGAAGAATTGTAGCGTTGCCCTCTTGTATGTATGTATGTGTGTATTGTAGAGTTGCCCTCTTCGGCGACCGATGATCGCCAGCGACGGCTCACAACAATCTGCGATCCTCGGTTACGGTCATCGGTGACCGCTGGCAACGCTCGGCGATGGTCGGCGATGATATTTAACGGTAGTCAGCGACCGTCGCCACCTGCTGTCAATGACTGCTGGAAACCGTCAGCGGCAATCGGCGACGCGTGCTGTCGCTCCCTCATTCTTGGTCATTCAAACTCTCTGGACTGGCAGATGCTTAGTTATTATATTACTTTGAAAATACGGTTCTGGTAACGGTACGGTTTGATGTGTGTAGCTGGCATACATAAGACATTTTAACTCCATAGTTTAATTAGATTGAAAATTGTACCTTGTCGCATATATCGAGCAAACTAAACATAATCGTAATGTTCGAGGGAGTTTATTATTTTTTAAAGCTTATAGCTAACTTATCTCATAGTTTAGCTTTAAGTGTCGAATATCTCTTCTGGCTTCACGTACCTCGCAAATCAGAGAAAAGGGGTTATGGAGTCACTCTTGCGATTCTGCACGTCTTGCTATCCTGTTTGTAACAGTCACACCATCGACCAGTTAGGGATAATAAATATTAATTTTAATAAACAATTAATATCGATAAAAAATCAATAAAGAAAAATATATATTCTTCTTTCATTGGAAAGATATATTTCATTGGAAAATCTCGAAAAACCGCGTTATTCTTAAAAATCACTCAACAAATGAGTTTAAACAAAATGAATAAAAAGAAATAATTCTACGTATTAATCTTTTCTGCTACTTGTACACCAATAATAAGCTATATTATAACCAGATACTACTCAGTTAAATTGCTTACTTCAGTCTACAGGTCCGAGTTAATTGCAATATGACATAAGGGAGCTGTAGAATAAGCTGGAAGTTGTAGAATAAAATTTCCACGTAACAGAAACTGCGGTGTAGTTGGAAAGTTTCCGCTGTTCCTGTATAAATATATCCGTTAATAACTATATAATGAATAGGGGTTTGTTTGCAAACTTGTTTGGGTAATTGTGACGTAATTGGAGTGGGTCATCAGGCTGTAGTATATTTTGTTCGTTGGAGTTTGGTGGCTTAATTAGGGCAGCATCAAGTACTTATTTGTATTCGAATATACTTTGATGTTAATATTAAAACGAGATTTTGTGATATTTGGTTGTTTAAGAGATTACAAATTCATTCTCTAACTGGTAGATGATAGATGATCTGGTCTTCTAGATTTTCTAATAACATGTATCTCTTTCTTTTACTTCCAACAAGGTCTAAATCTTTTTCGTCACATTTCGAAGTGTCAGTGTTTTGTGGTTTAATGAAGCATTTCCTGCAAATGCACCTTATAGTCTTGTATCTACATATCTATTATTGTTATTATTACTACATTGAACTTTTGATTGTACTTTATTTATACAATGGTTATTTTTTCTTTTTTAGAATTATAAATATTTGTGATAATAATGTATTATGTTATGATCTTAGACCAAGTGGTGATTTTACGTTTATTTTCTTTATTTTAAACAATGTGTGTTGCTGCCCAAACAGTTGTTTAATAAGTGTCAGACAAGACACATGTATTTTTCTTAGCAACCTTGTAGGCGATCTAAACATAAACAATTAATTTGCTTTATAATATTACAAAAAGTCTAAATGAAGAATACATTTTTATGCTAGCGAGCTTGCAGTCCTCCAGTTATAGGAATACTCCTAAATGTACATTTATTATAATAGTATAAAATGTTCCATATCATTACGAAGAATCAAGCAACGCAGACCAACATAAGCTTTTACTCGCACATCGCCCCGAGAACACAAAACAAATTACTTACCCTAATTATTCCCGGAACCAGATATTTTTATCCTCATGAAGATAAAAAATAGAAAAATTCCAGCGAAAATATTAACCAACGTTGCCTTAACTTTAGAAAATTTTCTCTCCAACATAAAATTAAACTAGCAGGTTCCGGAACATGTGTACAATATTAACGTGCGCCCAGCGCTGGGAAATATTAAACTTCCTGTAATTATTATCCTGCTGTAGTTTTACGAAATATTTTTTCCGGCAACTTTACCGTTTTTAAAATGTTCTGCTTTGAGCTCGGTAGCTAGTGTCATTTTTTCCGCTTTTTACAAATATAATCTCGCCACCAGGTACGTCTGCCAGCCAGCCAATCACTAGGATGTTAAAAACCTTTCTAATTAACAATGATGAACTGAACATGAGATGAACATGTTTTTACAGGCACAATAAAGCGCTATCAATTAGTCGTCCAGCCCATTAGTCATGGATTCTTATACAAGATTGTGATAAAACAAACCGTCGATTAAATTAGAAAACAATATTAAGCAAAATAAATATTGTGTAGTGTCCAAGATGTTTGAAACTTCCACTTTAAAGTTCCATTTATAATAAACTTAACAGCCTAGTAGATCACATTTGAACTCTTATGGGGTGGTTTGTATAATTTTAAAATCTGAATAACTACAATAGCACGTAATGCTTGTAATGAAATTAAAAGGGCTTGAAACGGTTTCTTTCTCTCGTAACACGGGCGAAATGCATAATTACAAAAAAAGTACGCATAACACATACACACAACACGACTGCGCAGACACAAGCCGTGAATGTCAAAATATTGTGTTTTTTTGTTATATAGTGCCACGTTCGGCCTCGTGACTTCTTTAATAGATATCGTTAAATTTGGCCCGCAAACTTAAAAAGTTTGCGTAAACCTGAGTTTTACCATACTATACCATTAACCATTTAAATCGATACACCGAATTATCTCCATATATCTCTTAATTAATCTCGATTACATATCGGAATATTATCCAAACCACTTACCGATTCAACCTACACCCGAATCCCAAATCTTAGCAGATTTCTCCAGCCTCAGGTCTAATTGAATTCCTTTGTTCTTGCTGTTAGCTAGAGCTCCTTTGTCACCTAATTATACATATGTAGGTGCCTATCGATTATGTCTTCAAGTTTCCGTTCCGTTTACGGTTATCAAGGATATAAATTATACACGAACAATTTAAGCTGCGGTTTTAGTTGTGTTTTGTTATCGGGGTTTGTTTGAAACTTTGCGAACTACAATACGCGTAGATGCCTTCGTTTGCTTTGTAAGATTTAATCGCTAAAATTGTAGACAAATAATTTGCAACGCAGTACTGGAAAATGCTTGAAGTAAAATAATTAGTTTATCCTACTAAAACAAAATGACTATTAGTCTACTATCGAACTAGCTTCCGGTCAAGCGGAAATAAGCGGAATAACAAGGTTTTGCATGATTTGATGATAATGATAGTTTGATACCATTGCTACTTTTTTTATCTCAGTAATGGGCAAGTGTATCTTCCCACAACTGGGGGATACCTGCAGCATCACCCTTGCATTAAATCTCAATGCTTAACACTGTTGTTATAAAGCAAAAACAGGTATAGCGGTGATGCTTCCGGAGTCGAACCACAAGGATTCTTTCACCTCTACCTCAACTACAATAAAATCAATGCTTATGTACTATTTTTGTAGAATGAAATATAACAAATTCCTAATTCAGCCGAACGCCCAAACTGGCTTTAACTGCTGCTAAAGTTACGAAGGCCACACCTGACGCCTAAGTATTTGCATAAATATGTACTTGTATATTTCAGTATTACGGCAGAATAAATTCTGTTCCTCGTAAAAATGGGAAGGTTCCTTTTTCCTTACACGAATATGGACTTTGCTTTGTTTTGGAGCGAACTACAATAATCGCGAGTATCTAGTACGGGGTAGTGTTTTTGCAAAAAATATCATAAAGCGAACAGGACCTGAGATATGATCATTAAAATGTTGGCCACTCGCCAAACAACTACAGCACAAGCATAACTCTTGGCTCAGCACCGTCATAGTCTATTTTGCAAATTGGGAGAGCTTGTTGCCTAAATTGGATTGAAAATTAATGAAGACATGACGAACATTATCGAAGTAAATTTTGAAGTTTAATATCGTGATGTGAATTTTCGGCCGCACGGTAATTTCACGGTTTCACAGTTAATTACAAAGACGGAAATTTTAACATGATTTATTAATTTCAACATTAATGAATGTTACCTGGTTTTATAGGTTGAGAAAGAATCTTTTGGACTTCAAACTAAGATATGCAGATCTAAGAAGAGTCAACAATCATTATAATAAGTGAAGCAAAGCGTAGGTAACAATTCTACCGTCTTAAGACTGTTACCTAATTTGTAAAAAAAAAATCCAAAAATGTACACAAACTAAGTTTCATTTGATATAAAAGTATCATTTGGTTAAGTCTTCAGAGTATAGAACACTAAACAATAGTAGGAGATGACCTGATTCGCCTTGCATACTATAAATGTTTCAGTTTAATATTAAACGGATTTACCGAACAATGTTGCGACATCAAATAATAGATACCGCTGATTCCAGATGCATTCTACGATTTCCGTGATACGATACGATACATCCATTTCATTAGCAAACTGGATAATGGCTGTTCAATTCCAATATTATACCACACATAGAGATTTACTTTTACCAACTCGCATTTAGATTGCAAATTATTCGGGTTTCCTCAATCTTTGCATTCGTAATAATGCAGTCGGTAACTTGTGGGCCAATTTCGATTTTAGGTCATTCGTTTCAGTGAAAGTGTGAAATCGTGTTTTTACGTTTAACCCTAAAAAAGCGAAAGTATGTGTAATTTTTTTTGTTTTGGTATTACCAAAACGTGTTACGTAGATATAATAACATATATATAAGAAACTGCTAAGCACGGGTCTCCTCTCAGAGTAAGAGAAGTTAACCACTACGCTCTCCCTGCAAACTTGCCACATCTGAAGTCTAAATAAAAACAGTTTGTCTTACTTACACGTATTACCTTATTACACCCTTAAAAAACCCAGCAACAAAATTTTATCAACTCAATTTCGGAAAACTTTACTACCTTTAATTATTGGGAAATCACAGCGAATTTAATTCTGCAATTTTATTTATTTTCTCCTACTTTCAGATACAAAAGCTATTGTTAAATATTACAGCATTGTCCGCTCCGACCGATTTCAACGCGGCGTGCGCGATGCATTTAATCCCGAAATACGATAGTCCCATTTCATCAACGACTGGATCATAATTATCTGACATGGTGCCGAGTGCGTTAGTCACATCTGGAGCGCGATCAACTGAAATTGCTTCCACTGGTGTGATAATTGCATATCTACAGCATTGCATTGATGCACTCTAACTGCTGATATTTGGATTTTCATTCAGGGTAGGTAAAGAATTGGAAAATCAGAAGCAGTGATATGAATTTTGACCATTTGGTTTTTGAATCCACAGAATATCAAATTTTTCAAAAACATTTATTATTATGTTACCTAAATTCAAATTGTCGTTATTATTTTTAGCAAAAAATATTTTTCTACCAAAAAATATGTTATTATCAGACTATCTTTCCTTCCTTCGAAATAAACGCGGTTGCTTGATTGTACTTTTTAAAAAATTATTCAGTTATGGTGATACAAATGCCACGTTCTTGTCTGGTCCATTTATATAGATTTATAATTGTGCATTTTATAAATTCATTTCAGGATGCTTTTGAAAAAAAGGTTAAAACATAAACCATTACAATAAAGTAAATGATACATGACTGTAAAACAATCTGAATTTAACCAGTCTGAATTTAAACTTATACATTTTTCTAAATTCATAATTTCGAAGGGTAATCATAGTCACCATACCAGTTTGCAACGCAAAGTTTTCTCAATCAGCAATCTCCTGTCAAGCCGACAAAAAATCTTGAATTGGATGCTATATATTGTAATAATTTGTACAAGATTATATAAGTACATAAGCAGCGAAAACGGTACTGTAATTGAAATACTACATAGTAGTTATTGTCCGTTCCTGCGGGATATAAAAGATGCACAATACCGATATTGGACGTTCGCCTTTGTATCAAGATGCAGCAAATCGTTCCGTCCGGTGAACTATCAATATTCAAACTCCAGGGAATTTTAGCTTGATTTCAATGTAGCCTATTTTGCAATGGAAATGAATGGACTAACAGTCCAGCTACGGATCACTATAGTACATCAAGAGGACCTTAATTGCTGTCCAGATTTCTCCTAACTTTGGTTCTGTGTTAAGTTGGACCTTATGAATACTGGTCTAAATATTAAGATCATTTGTTTGTGTTTACGGCTTAGACATGATAAATACATTTAATGATGCTTGTGAAAAAAAGTAAATGATAGCCAGAAATAGCCAGACTGAATTTAAACTTCATCGTACGTGGTTAAATTTAGCTTATAGTTTGAAAATAAAATTTTTTTCTGTGCCATTTTTAATAATCCTGTGTTAATAATAACGTGAACGCGCCTAGAAAGAAGCTGATTCCACATATTTGATCACAATATGTTTAACTAAATTAAGCACGGGTCTTGAAGCCTTCTACATAAGCACTGCACTGCTGACAGTTTGACACGCAGACTAACGGGATGATATAGGCTAACCCTTTCTATGTCTACACATAGTCTTTCAATCTATTCAATAGCTTCGCTTCACGCCCCATTGTTAACATTAAGGAGACTCAGACATTTAACAGTGAAATCAGCTGATAATTAAATTCAAGGCAAATGCCTCCTATGCTGATAATTGAGATAGCATCAAACATACGTGACAGTATTGGATTATCATGAGGCATGTATATCGAACGATCGCCTTTGTATCCTGCGTGATTGAGAGGATCGGGTATCAAGATCGCACAAGTTATCCGGTCTGTTGCCGATGAATGGACCACGCCGCTTTGTGGACTATCAATATTCAAACACCCGGGAATTGTAAGCTGACTTTATACCGGGAGCTAACAAACGCGATAAACCCGGTGTTGGTATATTGATTGCAATAACAACTGAACTGATCTCTGCGTCAAACATTGATGATTGCGCGTCAAAACTGTTTTGGAAACAAATTGGCAAAGTTTTCACAATACATACACGTTTGCAAAATGAAGTAGTTTTGTTTTAAAATTATACGATGTTTTACTATAAAGTAACGAATGTAATATTATGGATTACCAACATGAATTGGAATCTCAATACATTGTAATCCCGATTGCTCTAAGACAAGTGAAGTGATATAAATACATTTAAAGTCTCTAACGCAACTTTCGCAACGCTACGGAGCGCCGTTAAAAGATAGCTACTGTCGCATACATATATGTCTTTTTAATATTCCTGACAAAGCAGTGCATATTTTCATCTCCGTACTCAAATGTACAGGTACGGTACGAGCACTGTCTACTTTTAAAGAGTAGGAATTGGACATTTTACTTTCACATTAACCTTCGAGGCTAGATATTAAATAGACACAAACACCAACTTGTAGCTCGACTTCGGCAGCACTATTACCACACCTACTTCTACATAAATTTTAAAATTTGACTGTCAATATAGCACCTCATATTTCGGGAAACTGAATAAATGTTTGTGTAATTCTTTTAAACGCAAAACAGTTTTCAAAATAATTTGATACAAAGCAATAAACGCGGAACACCATGTTGAAACTATTACAATAGCCTCCGCTATGCAAACGGGTTTGTCGATCCAAGTTTCGCTGCACCAGATGGGCTGAGTGCTCCAACTTTGCTCTAATATCTGAGCTCAATAAACAACTAATAACAAATTGATGGTCAAACTTCACAAACTTAGATTTGAACTCGGACTTGTGTTGAAATTAATTGAGAATGGCCAGTTTGTGGCACCCGGCCCTTTGCTTCGGTGACATACGTTTTGTTCAACGTTCACGATGAGTTTTTCCATTTCCAAATACACAATAATTTCAAGTTATTGCTATACATTACACACTTACCTCTGCGTAACGTAGGTCTGCGTTAACAAATATAGTAATGTAAGTTGAGCACATAAAATAAAATGTTTGCCGAACAATTGGATATCGAGATAGTTTTACGAGTATGTATCCTATGTAGCCAATTAAGGCCGGATACAATTTAGCAGGTTATAAGGGGCTTAACTGAATAAACCATTTATTGACAATATTCGTTGGTTTCTACTCAATTAAAGTGTTACAAGTAGACATTTTATTGCTACCATTTTCATCGTATTTTCAAACAAGGCTTAGAATTTCTTCGCAAACTGAAGCTGAACTTTGAAAAGTGATAATGGTTACAATACTCTTTTTCCTATCTTATTTTGTAAGTCTACTATTAATAAAGACTGTTTAATATTAAAGTTAATAAAACAGTCAAATAAAGTCAAAACTAACTGCTTTACAACAGGCAGTATCAATAGTGTTAACTACTACTTTGATCTAGTTTGAAGGGTGCGGTAAGACATACACGAAGTGTCGTCCTCAGACGTGGCGTGTAACACATATGTACCCATCCTCAGGTAGGACTTAAAACCCACTTTGGGAGGGAGGATAAATTTGAAATGTCTATGGATAGCAACGACCATTACGTGGCCTGCATAAAAAAATTGTCAATAAATTTAAAAAGGAAAAATTAAAGCAATTGTTACTTCACTAATTTCATCTAGCTTGCTCAAAAATGTTTTTTTAGTTGAAACTAGACAAAATAATAATGTACAACTGAAAAACTTCGAAAAAGTCAAATAGAATTAGGATTATGAAGCATTGATTCTCCCTAATAACTGAACAAAGCATTTACAAATGAACAGCCATCCAACTTCCATCAAAGCTATTGTTTCAGTTAATCAAGGACGGACTTTCTATTAGCAAATAACGATCACGAAACAAACTATCCTTTTAGTTGGTGGAATTACTAATTACTATTTTCTATTAATCATCGAAGTTTCTTTCAAGGTCAGTACTGTATCGTATCGTATTCAGTAAAGCTAAAAGATAATAAATGAACGCTTTCTGAATCATAATGTATCTCCACACTAAGATATTCAGTAATTTTTTATTTTGGATTTAGCGAATAATTTTTGACAATTATATTACATCAAAGCCATTCAAACAATAACATTTATCAGTTATCTACAGACGTTAAACGCGTCGGACCAACAAACATGAGCCTCACTCACACAGCCACACTAATCCTATAAATGTAAACGAAACCTTTAACGTTTAAAATACGTTATTAAAAAATAAATCTACCGATTTTTTACCTGCTAAAATCAAAATATGACCACTTCCGCTTACTAAAAATTGTCGAAATGTTATCTTTGGTAAGCCTAAAGATGTATAGATTGATTATTTATAACTACCCTATATCCGTATCAGTTGCTGTCTGCGTCTAGTTATCAGCGTGTCCCTTGACGAATATGGAAGAACATCTCAACGAAGTGTGTATGTCCTTTTAACCTAATCGAAATTAAAATAAACGAACCACAAATAGTTCTACCATCTTTAAAATTTCCAGGACTCTATATTTTGTTCGTTTGCTTATGCTCTCAAAACATATGTTTATCGTTCAAATAAGCATGGTGCATCCGTACATTCGTGGAAATGCAATAAATGCTGAAACTAACTGTCCTAGGAAATTATGTTACAGAATATTGTTTTCTCACAGAGAATATAGAATTTAATATAGAAATAACATGTGGGTATGACGCGAGTTTATAAACGTTTCCAATTATTTCTAAACAAGATTTATTATAACATTATTAAAAAGGTTTAATAGGGTACAGAATTTGCTAAAAATGAAAGCAAACTATTTGAAGGCGATTATGATTGTTTTTGACTCCAGGAGATCCTCCGCAGCTCTTATATCTTACTAACAGCAGTGCTGCTGTGGTTTGATGCGGAGGATGTGGTAAGTGAGACAAACCGTACCATGTTAAGGGTAAGACTTGAACACTTGGTCACATTTATATGTATAAATAGTTGTATCATTAGTAACTACTCCAATTCCATAAAATCACCACCGTTTAGTTTTATAGGCACTATAATTCTTCTAGTGTATTATAAAATTCGTGTCTACTCGAATACATCGGTCTATAAATTATCGATAGGTTTAGCAGTTGGAAGCTCGCCTAACACTAAGCCTGGGCTTGAATAAATCACGACGACGCGCGAACTCGCTTCATCATCCGCTTTCGACTTACATATTTATGTTCGTATCGATTCAAATACTATTTATTTAGTTTACATCCGCTATTTCACGTTATTTATTTACTGTGAACTAATGTGCGTAGGTTTTAAACATTTTATAGGATCTCTAAATCTGTTTTGTTACGTAATCTCTTTAGTGAAAGTCTTATCCAAATTAAAGTGAAATGAAATATCTATATTTATGTTGTACCGATCTTTAGTCTTCCAATTGATTGGGTTTACAGCATAAGCGGGTAAAGGTGGAAAATGATAAGATTTGAACAATTTTTAAGGATGCTCTTTTACTCTCCGAAGGCAAACGTCGAATACAACTATATTTTAGTACATTTTCTTATTCTACGAAAACGCGTTTTGAAACAAAATACAGCTTGAAACTTGAGACTAAATGTTTCAGTACTGTAAAAAAATTACAAGTTTAAAAGATGTAATTATTTCAAAATAATAATTATAATCAAAGCAGGAAGCGTATCAAAAATACAGTAAAATCAATAATGTACTATTACCGATATAATGAACATATCCATGAAATCGGTCGTTTTATATCACTTTATCAAAAATATTTTGCGAAATCTGCACTAACTTCACTTCATACGTTATATCATTAATTACAAAGATAATATTATCATAAATAATCCAAATTACGGTATGTAGATTATTATTAGAACAATGTGACTTAATAGTTACTGAATTAATAGTGAATTAATTTCATTGGAGATGTAAATTTTGTACTGGAAACCAATGCTTGATATTTAAAGCAGTATTTGAAATATAACATTGCAAATTGATAAATTAGATCATAGGACGATTATGTAATAATTCCATTTTTTTAACATAACAACAACGTTAAGCGCCGCTGTGTTCTAGGCTGAGGGATGTGTTAAAGAAAATTCACTAGTACGAGGCATACCAACTTAATCGTTGATTCCA
>DWRA01000268.1:0-28443 GCA_018250295.1 Spathilepia clonius
AATATCACACCGTCATTATCTCATATGATATGTGATGTTAACGTTAACATATTAATGGTTCATAACAAATATATTTAGTAAAATACAATGTATTTTTTTTATATGATGAGTAGCAAATGAGCATGCAGTCCACCTGATGGTAAGTGGGAACTGCTGCCCATGGACATTTGTAATCTACCACAGATAAGACTATAATCCTACCGGGGGTCGCCAACAAATGTGTTGCTACAAAATTATACTATTTCTAATTGACTTTAAAATATTTCATTGTACCCACCTCGTTGTTACAAGTCTTGATCATGAGCAGTGTCGGCTCGTGGTGCTCGACCCTCACGTAGAAGGTGGTCAGCGAGCAGCCGTGCTCCTCCGTGGTGTACAGCAGCACCGGCTGGTACATCGTGATGCGCACCGGCAGCCACGACCACAGCGTGAACAGCTGCAACCGGACACGTATTAGTGGTGGTAACGAGTGTTCACCGACTACATGGGGCTACGCGACAACGATCATCCTATTGATGTTACGGCGGTTTCAATTCTCGCTACTAAGATACTAGAAATCACCTCTAAATATAACAATAGCTAAGAAACGAACGGTAACTTCTAACATTGACTTAGAAATCAAATGTAACATCTAATTTAGCTCCTGAAACTCCGGAAAGCTAACTTCTAATATTGTCTAGACAATAATACGTGTCACCTCATCTGGTCTTACAAATAAAAAGCAACTTCTAACTCTACCTTATTCTTCTAATTCTAAAATAATGCAACGTAATTCATAATCTTGCTTTAAAATGAGCGGTAATTTCTGATTCTACTTCACTAAAAGAAAATACCTTCTGCTTTTCAAATGTAAAACTTTACGAAAAATGTGGCATGTGACTCAGACAAATAAATGTCACGCAGTTTCTATTAGTAATAAACGCTTTAAAATGAAAACTAATTTCTAATTTTGCATTACAAATACAGAGTACCATCTATTGTAACTTATAAATAAAGCGTATCTTTAAAATAATATGCATATAAAAAACTGCTTGAAATGCAAGATTCAAAACAATATAGGCGTTACCTCTACTGATGCGGTAGTATGATGTTCTGTGTGTTACTATACTAAAAATACACTTCTATTGAATTAAATAACTCGGTGTAAGTAACCGGCTAACGAACAATTTATTATAAAATAAATCAAATAGAATCATGACTTTTATATATTGTATAGTATATTATTTATTTTACTTTTATTATGCATAATATATAAATAATCTTGTCTGTTTATCATTGTATGATATATAATATCATATCGTTTTCAACATTTCAAAGCGATATTAAGATCAGTCCTCCTTTGTGATTGAGTTTTAGCTATTTACAATCTACGCTATAAGCTTTACTACATGTGAATACTTAATGTGTATTAACAAATCCCTATTTTGCCTAGCCCTCTTATTTTTGTTTCAGAGAAGAATATTGACGATCAGAATGTAATAACTAAATTAATTATGATATAAATTAAAAGTATTGCAATGGAAAACCGACAAACTAGAAGATGTGATTATACTAGTATATAGAATTCCAAAATTGTTAAAATACAAAAGAAACTGCAATTCTCAAATATTCTTGAATAATAGTTACCGTTATTGATTAAGCAATCTATACAATTTTAAGCCTACCAAAGATCGTACTTTGACATTTTCTGCGTAATAGAAATTGTCCAGTTCCGATCTTTGGAAGGCAAAATATGGATAGATTGAATATTTACAACGGGCGTAAGTGAGCACTAGTTTCTAGCTTTCAATCGCACATTACTCAAAAATATATTTTCATTAAAATTATATTGATTATAGTTTCGAAATTATTGAAATGAATAATCATAAAAGTATACTACAAACACTTATTAAAATCAAACTCAATGATTATTTAGTAAGTAACATGAATAAATAGCTAAAATGACAAAACAGTGATATGATTTTTAAAATGAAATATTTTAAACACACGGGCTTAATAAATGACTCATGAATATATTATTAAAAATCAAAGATACAAATGGTCAAGTTACAGATTTAATAAAACTTCTCAAAACTACTGACTATGCTATATTAACTTATACATGCATTTTTGTTGATGAATGATTTAAACAAATGCACTTTACTGTTTCGAATGGTTCATATTCAAATACTTTAAAGTTATAAAATAAAGTAAAAAAAATCTGACGCTTGACAAGACATGTAAAAACACGAAGCTTACTAATAAAAACTACATCAACTAACGCTCTATTAGAAGACACACAAAACGGCAAGACATTGAATACTTTAGTACCATTCATCCTTGCTACCCTCATAGTAAAGTACCATTCCTTGTATAGAATGGGAGTCGATCTCATACAATTCTCTATTGACCACGAACGCATTGGCATCATCTCTGATGATATCGTGTGTTATAACTTGTCTTACAGGCCTGGATTATTCGTTTGGTCTTTCACAATGTGCCTGACCTATACCAACAAATTCTACCACTAATCATCACCATATAGCTGAATCAGCCAACCATTGGTGATTACTTTTTTAGTTCAGATCAACGGACCTCAACAAGATAGATATTACTGATTCAAATTCATTACCAAGTGGTTTTAGATCTAATGTATTTTGTCGGATCGTACAATGGGATGTATGGCACTAAAGTACTATAGTAGTGTCCGATTAGTAGACGGCTACAAGTGCCAAGAGCTCGTGCTGAACGTCTAAACAATCGAATACAACACGTATACGGTACGGTGGTGTGTATACTACATGTACAGACAGTCAGACAACACCGCATGCAATAGATATAGCTTTAGTAGGTACTTGTAGAAAATAATCTAGCTATACAATATTGGGAGGCATTTTGACCAAGGCTTGTCTATGTAGGGAATACGCAAATAAACAAATATAAACTATTAATAAACATAACCGTCATAGATGAAGATTAAGAAATTGTTAAGATAATTTATGGTAAAAATAATTAAATAGATAAATTAAATATGATTTTGAAAAATTAAGTTAAATTTTAATTAATAAATGTCGTGTAATGGTAAAAATGACTCCACCAATTTAATCTAGTTCTCATCTTTGAATAATAAATTTACAATAGTAACTACAACTACCAGCAAATAAAACCCAGTGAAGTGATTTTAACAAACGGTCAGTGAACCCTCTAAAAATAGATTTCTGTTTCTGTTAATAACATTTATTATTCTCAGTTCGATATTACCAAGTGGCCAAAGTACGAAGGAATCCAGATTAAAAATAATCATTATGATTATTGATCGACTTTGAAAATGATTATTGAAAGTAAGAGGAGATTAAACAAATATTTTTGCAGTATTGTTACGCCATTAACCGATAAATGTCACTGTCTTAGACAACAAGTTTCGTCTAACAATAAATCCTGGTCTATCATTTTTCGTGTTCTTTTTTGGTTTACTAAATAGTGCCTAAATCATACTATTATTTTATATCTTACATTACACTACTTCAGATTGTCTAAGAAAAATACTACTATTATACACAGTTTTATTATACCATTGAACAAAACAATAAATAAATCTGGATTCCCAAAATTTAAAATAAATAATTCCAAATTTACATTCGAGACACCCGATATACAATTTTTACACAACCGCATTACCACGATCTACTACCCAAATGTACAAAATACCACCGAGTAGGTAACCCTGATGTTCAATCTACTTCAAACCTTCTGTCTAAGATCTGACGAGTGTTGTTCCTTATCCCTGAACACGGCGTTAGGGAAGGGAAACCACAGGGCCTTGTGCGAGGTCCTCGGACTCTGCGAACACCGTTCTTGATCATGATAATTTTGGAAAAGACTATACGGAATGTAATTTTTTACTAAAATACTTTAATTTTGATATGATATGATTTTGAGAATATTAATACAAAATTGTAATTATTGACATATTCATTTAATTTTTATAAAAATTGATTTCTTTATTGGACAGTATATAATAAAAAAAATGTAAACTCTTCTAAATATTACCTACATTACCTGTCTGATTCATAAAAAAAAACGCAAAATCCTGCTGCATTAGTCTTTTGGCGGGAGTTATAGGATTAACATTACAGAAAAAACGAGCTGTCATGCAACTAGCCTATATAAATCAGATAATATGAAACACGGGTAACAAATACAATTTGTTCCATATTATTTGATTACAATTATTACGAACACGACAAGTAATGCAAAACAAGATTACGCTAACAGATAATAAAATAATAAATCGAAGCGACGCAAATCTGAAAAAAAATCGGAAAGCAACGACTTGCTATAATAAAAAAATATAATTAATAATAAAAAAAAAATAAAACACCTAGATAGCAAGCGGTGCATCTAAACATCGACGTTGGTCGCAAGCTTAAAGGAGCGACACTTATATTTGTGACATAATGCTACTTAGTCTTACTTCGCTCTGGTCTAGAATCTGTGACTTGATCGCTTGGATTGGATAAACGCCCATCGAAAGGGCGCGCGGGCCCGGCGAATGTGACCCCTAACGGGAAAATCGACACATAGTTAGCACTCACACAAAACAGTCGAGTACATGCCGTCACATCACTATTATCTAAATCTTTCTCAAATTGTTAATATAATATTCAAGCTATGTTCATTTGCTTGTTACATCACAAAGATCAACTTACACCTCTCGTTGTAATAGAACGCACTTCAAACGCATGCCAATCTCGCAACGTGTACAAAATATTCATTTCGATGTCTATTCGTAACTGTAACGCCTTACAATAAATAAACAACACATGATACATTGAAGGAAATATGATATAAAAAGTCCATTCAAAGCCAGTGAAATGAACGACATTGGATTGTTTTTATTGTTTTTTTTTAACCAGTCTGATGAGGATCGTGTCGTGTCGAATGGTAACATCGATAAACACAACAATATATAGTCATTCACAAATCTCTCGCTACACAGACCGAAACATAACATAATTTCGTGAAGTCAACAAAGGAAAGGGGAAAAAAAGGTATGTATTTTACAACAGTACGAGACTCTACAGTCTCTCGTTTCATCGAATCTGTACTTGAATTCGATGTAATTGAAGTTAGTCGTGTTAGAATCGCAATCGAATGATTGAATGAGAAAGAAAAGCCAAAGCCACGCCTAATGTTGCTGTCGTGTACGATACCATCTGTTTGCACGTTTCCTCAGACATTCTCTGCAAATCAAGTAAAATAATTTCTAACACATTATAATCACAACATTTCTTTTACTACTGTAACGCGGGGTAACATATAAATAACTTATACTAGTAATACACCAACATTTAATTTTTAATGTTTTCGTTACATCATTTCATGCTTTCTTGAATTAATTCTTCAACACATTTTAAAATAAGTTTATCTGGACCACAACCTGTCTCTTTACTTTTATTATTTCCATTAAATACAATAACAATATTTTCACTAAATAGCTTGAAACTATCAATCTTAGATTAAACGGCATCTTTGTACTCATAATCTTTATCAAACTTATCATCAACACAATCCTTATCAATAGCACTGAAAAAAGACTGAAAAAAATTTAAAAAATATATGTTCACCATAAAGTGGTAACTCACCTCGCGTATGGTGAGCGTGTGCGACATCATCTGTATGTTGACCTGCGACTGGCTGGTGGGCAGGTTGTCGGAGGAGCGCGAGCGGACGAGCCGGGCGCCCGTTATCACCTGCTTCGATTTGAGCGTCATCTCCGTCTTTATGAACACTCGGGATATGTACTGTGAACTAGATAATGGTTTATATTAGAATACTTCAACTGAAAATCTATTCTGAGTTCGTTCTATTTCATCAAAATATGACACAAAGCTTGATAAAGGTTAATAAAAAACCAGATCTAGGCGAAATAAACTATTTATGCTGAGGAATATTACGTAAAATTTACTTAATTGTCAGAAGCAAGCATATCTAGTCTAGGTTTATTACATTATCATACTTATATTGTAAAAAATCAATATTAAATAAATCGCCAATAGCGGTATTGTTATTTCTTAGATTTTATGTTGTCTCTATATGTCTCGCGGATTTTTTTTGATGTACAACATGTATTTCACAATGTACTCGTCGTTTAATTTTATCTAACCTTAAAGCCCTGATACTGAAAGCAGTCCGCAAGAGTTTAGTCGGCGATGCCGGCATGTTCCTGCAGAATTTGTCAATGGCGTGATCGACGCCGTTCTTCGTCGCCTCGGCGTACCACTCAGAGTTCTGGTTGGTGGAGTGTTTGTGGAACAGGATGAGGATCGCCAACGCTACCCTGTAGAACACCTGAGAATAGAGAGTTAATCAAGCATTCACGTCACCGTACAATCGCGCACTACTCGTATACTTAATTTAACTGTTTGATGAATGGTACGAAATAAACGAAAGCGATTTCATATAATGCAAACAACGACGTGTAGTGAGAAAATAGTAACGTGAATGATGATGTAAAGTTGGCAAAAGAAATTGTCATGTAAGCCAAATAAATAGCGTTGAAAGTAAAAAGGATAGAACATTTGGAATTCAACTAATAAAAACTAAAGATAAAGTAAATTCATGTTTGATATGTCGAAAATAAAAACAATATTTCCTTAAATATTTAGGTAAAGAAAATGAAATTCAAGAAATCACAAGCAAAGAAGATTGAAAATTATAAAGGCGATGAATTCTCTATCTCTATATGAGCAAGTTCTCACCTTGATACCCTCGTGGAAGAAGCAGTCGAGTACTCGCACGAGGTGGGGGAAGGGCAGCGCGGCCAGGATCCACCACTGCCAGTCCGCGTAGATCCGCTCGGGGCCGATCGCGCCGGACAGTCGCGACAGGTGCTGCGCGGCCGACTTCTGCAAACAATCGAACACACTGTACGGAAACTGTAGATACAGGTATTACGACGAAAAGTCAGTATATGATGTCTCGAAATTTCTATTCGGAATTTGCCATTAGCACTAGGGGTTTCTGGTAATGCTGTGGCAGCTTAAACCAGCTTCAATTATTCGTTGGTCTATTAGTGGTATATACGAAGACACAAATCCAAAATAAATATCTGAGTCCAACGTGTAGACAACCGTTTTTTCGGTGATGAATCCGAATTTGACTACGAGCATGGGACAGGTCGACAGAACCAGGAAGAGGTCAGGTTGATGACCAGATCAAAGCTGTGGGCAAAAATTTTAGCTGCTCCTACATCGAACTCTTTTGGACCAAAAATGGACAAGAATCTACCGCTCCTGCCGTACCAAGACTACTTGAGAGACCGATGACCAGTGAGACACACACAGAATATATTGAACCTTTACATAAGTAAGAATGGAACATACACACTCAACATATAAACTTATTTACCAATCACATTGTCAGTCTAGTCTAGACCACAGCAATGACATCACCGGAGCTAACAGCGCGGGGTGCGCCGCTAATAAAGACCAACATAATTAATACCTACGAGTGTGACCAGTTATTGATAGTGCTATCATGTGACGGTGACACTAACCTAGTATTTTCTTGCAGTCGAGGTCAGTTACAACTAACATGACCATTTAATTATGTGCTGAAAGTGGGACATTGAAATTTTCACATTACATGATTTAATTACAGTGAATATTGAGTTCAAAATATCACATCTTATTTGGATCTACCAAAAATCTGATAGTCTTTTTGAGTACACTTATTGTTTTAATAGCTTAATAAACTTAAAGCCTGTCTGAACCACCATCAGTAACGTAATTTTTATCTGTCCCGTTTAAAAAACACGTATCATGTTGGTTACCGTCATGTGCTCAAATATCTATTATACACTTTTTGAGCTACAAGTCCTCTAAATTACAGAGAATCAATGCAGAAACTTATAATCATGTTGTGTACGTACAATTATGTGTACGTATTTCGTGCCGAATAATGTATTCAAAATTAATGATGTCAATGTATTAGGAGGTACACAAAGGAAACTTGTGTTCATTATCGTTGCTACTTAGTATTTAACTGTAAATAATCAAAAAGTAAAATCTGAATCGAACGAAATCGGTCTATAGAAAGAAGATCCTCCAGAACGTCGGCCAGTTTGTAAATTTAAGCCAGAACTTAAAATTGTTCGAAAAAAACAACTCAAAATGATCGGCCCTGCAAACCGGACACCACTCTGTAAAATCGACTTACGAAGTACACAAATATCGACTAAACTTGTAAACATAACTCCACAAAAGTGGAATTGCGTGTGTCGTATATTATTAACGTCGCGATAACGCCACGTTATGGGGGACGATGTCACGCGATTTCTTCCTATAAAGTCTTGTACACAATATCCAAACGAAAAAGATTTCTGAAAAAAAATTGAAAATAGGGCGGACTCCAATTTTATTTCTATTTAAGAATTTCACGAGTTATACCATTATAGGTGATCCTTAAAGCTTGCATAAAACTCAATCAACGGAAAACATTCGAGTCAAATAAAATTAATCTGTACATTTCCAAATTATCTTGAGTAAACCGCAAAATCGACCACAAAACTTTACTGAAAGCAAACAAATTTGTGTGTTGTGTGTGTAGCTACTTTACATTACTTAATGTTTATGTGTACTTGATCGCAGCAAAAAGGTAATGTTTTCAACGATAAAATCAGGGCGTGGTCAATTTTATTGCTTTCGCTGTAAAAGTTCCATTTACGAGCTGATCACGTGATAAGTCGTGCACAATTCGCATGTTTAGATTTATACTGGAATAAAATGATTATTTGAAAACAGTGAATCTGAAAATCTGACAAAAAATATTTTATGTTTAAGCAAAATATTCTTACGGAAATGGTATCTACTGCCCATGAACATGTATACTCACTTATGTCACATGTAACTTCAGATATAATTGAAATCATTTGAAGTCCTACCTAAAGTCAACCATAGATGGGGCGGCATCTGTAGGTTAAATTGGAATACCTCATATATCCGTATATCGTATATCTCCTATAAACCAAAACACAACAGTGCACAGTACTGTTGTTTAATCGGGATAAATTCTGCCACCTCTAAAATATTTTAATTCTATTGCAAATGTAGCTAATACTCATCTCTACACAAATACAAGAAATCTCGATCACTACTCGGTAGAGCTCATAAAATTACAAATTTTACATTACGGTATTATAAAATAATTTTAACGACAAAATAGTTTCAATATGTAAATATTGATTGATGGCCAACATTGTTGGTGAAAACTTCTGACAGAGAGGGTATTGGAGCGAAGCGTAAATTACTTTACATAGTAATTTGCGTTATGCTTGAATACGTTAATTAATAGATTTGGTACCAATCTTACAAATAAAATTATGTATACGATTGGAACTAAATGTACATTGTTGAAACAAAGAACTAACTACAATATTTAAAGTTTAGAATAATAAAAAATGTCTGTAATATGAACTTACTCCTGGGAAAAACATTTTAGCTACAAAAAATAACAGCTTCATCGATGGACAATGAAACTCTTCTTAAATTATTTGAAATAATGCAACCTTCATTTAATATAGATTAGATGTAAAATATAATGAAAGAAAGACACTTACGGCATGCTTCTTCGCAATCTGCATAACTGTCTTCCACGTCACCTCGTTGAGCAGCTTCGTCTGTGTGATAAACATCTTCTCCTTGGAGGCCACGAGACTCGCCATGCAGTGGTAGCACTCTTCCTCTGAAAAGATAAAGGAAACTTTAAGTGCATCTTAAAATTAAAAAAAAAAACTTACTGTAATTTAAACAAGTTTGGTTTGTATTGATTTCATTCATTTTGTTTCAAGTAAAGTCTTATTCCCGATTGGTTAAGTTTAGTTTTAGAGAAGGCACAAGTACATAAAGCCACGAACACATCACGTTCTAAAATAAAATCAGCTCACACTCAACCCAAGAAAGATCAGAAGAGCCAAATATTCGAGTTAAATCCAAAACACAACATAAAACTATATAAAACCATGATACATATCGAAGAAAAGCACAGGTACTGTTGGCAGTGAACCAGAGAAAATAATATTTTGGAATATTTACACCCAAACTACCGTTGCTCGTAAAATAATCGTAATTCATCCGACTATGATTTCCTTTCTGATGTATTGAATGTCTGTTCAATATCATCATAAAATCCGTAATGTCATTCACCGATTTATATGTTTACTGGACTTTGAACCAGGACAGAGTTATATGCTTGTGTCATAATTTAAGAGACAGTATATTTCATAACAATACTTCTATTACGTACTTGGCGATGATCAAACAAAATAACATTGTAGTCATTGTTCTTTCATCTATGTATATCATTGCATCTATCAACTTGTTTACGTGTGGGTCTACGTGTATTCGATCTAGATAGAAGATTTCTTTAGATACATTTAACTTAATATTTTACACTAAGAACCATTTTTATACGTGCTCTTGTCATATATTTCCATTACCTACCACCCCTACTACGTCGAGGTAGTAACACAGTTTTCCATTTAACGCTCCCCATCGAGAACGAGGCGGTTAGAGAAGTGCTTCCCGCTGGGCGCCTTTGTGCCTTAATGACATTAGTCTCAGCGCTTCAGACTTAAAAGCTTTGTCACACTCGCGGTGTGTACCGGAGTGCACGCTTGTCGTAACTATATTACATGTTAAGCGTGTTGAAGTTTAAGGAAATTTCTGAAATTGTTTGCCAAACTACCTATGCGATCAAACAACGTCTTTAGCAAAGACCCTATTTGTCACTTTCGCTAACATATTTCATGTACTATATAAACGTACGCCGCAAAAATATCATTCATTCATGGCTACGTTGCTAAATGCTTCATGAACATACGCGATATTTATTACACATATAACACATGTTTTACATAACATTGGATTAACATAGTTATCAGCATATGATTTACATATGGTCGCATCCACCGCTTGGCTAGGTACATAGAAAAATGTCCACTCCTCCCTATGGACAGTTTCAACATTTGTAATTCAAATGAGGTCTACGTCAGTTGTAACACTCATAACATGAGTCGGATCGTTAGATCCACTTGTTCGAACGCTGTTTCCACTTTGTACCGTGTCTGCACTAGATGCGAACGAAACATTAGCATTTATATTATATGTTAACGTAGCAAAATAGTGGTATGTATATAGCAATATATATATATAACAACGTAGTATTATGATTGTATACTTTCAATATGACATTCTTTCAAGCACGAAAGCACAAAGAACTCAACTATCTTACAATTTATGTTACTTTATAAAATTATTTCAACTAGTTTTGGTCTCTGCAAATATTCCCAAAACATTTGTAACGGCTTTGTAACAGTGTTACAGTTTTACGTAAAGCAAAAACGCTGCACTAACCCACGGGGTTTGAAGTAGTACACTTCATTTAGCGCCAGCATTCCAATCAGCGGATCTGTCATAGTTGATTGAGTTGCCGCTCCATATTGGAAGAGCTCTCGTTGAGCGTTGTAATTGCGTCTATTCTCTCGGGATCGCGGATTCAATTTGCTGAAGAGTTATTGCTTTTTAAGTCTTCCCTATTTTTAGCTTCGATTTTTAAATTTCAATTACAAGTTACTGCACAAAACTTTAGTATCTCTGGTAAAATTTTCTCTGACATTTGGTTTCTCTTCTTAACATTTTGTTGACCCAGTCTTTATCACCTGTTTACTTTATTATCCTATAAGACGCAAGCTATAAGTATAAAAAGCTTTTGACGCTTTAATATCACATAAATTTAATATCACGTCGAGCTTTAGCCCAGGGAGAATGGCGCTCGTTACTCTATGACCTATTTTCCAAGTAACGCTGAAATTAAAAGCTGTAATTCTCGCTATAGAAAAGGAATTAGACGTAAACATCGACAAGAAAATTTTAACAGTTTCGTATCTTTCCTTAGTTTCGCCAACCAGCACAAAGAGCACCTCCACATACTATTAAAGTCTTTAATTATAAGAAATCATATATGAAATCATTTTATATTATGATGATTTTCAAAAAAAAATTATTATCATCAGTAGCAAGTATCTGTACCAATGCTGCATATTTTTTTAGTCAATGAGACAAAAATGTATGATTTTTGCTCGTTGACCGAATAATAATTTACATTTTTTGTGCACTAGGGGCAAAAATATAGGTATGTATAAATACCTCTCGAGTGTCGTGTGAATGTTTGCCGACCGATCAGTTTGGGTGCATAATACTCTTCACTCGTGAAGGTCCCGTGACTATCAAATAATGTAGGTACATATAATTCAATGTTCACGTTACATATTTCCTATACTTAGTTTACATAGCGTAACGAATATAACTTGTTTTAAAATTGATCTTGATTTATCTTGATCTTGATTATATTTAAGTATACATATATAATTAACAATCAGCCTAAAATGAAGAACAGTTATAAAACACCCTTAAAACAGCCTATTTAAACGTGGATGGCACAACAAACCTTGAACATTGACGATAATGAGAAAACTCGAAACTCCACGTATATAAGTTCATGTAGCTTTACTTCAGAAAGTTTAATCATTAAAGTTTCCAGGCCCTTCTACGTCATCGGTTAATAATGTATCAAATTTTGTAAATTAGAGTATTAGAGAGATGGAAATTATATGTGATACTAAGATTATTTTAATGTTTAGTATATAATATAAAAACATACGATACAAATAATGTGCCACCACGTTTTGTCCCCGACATACCTGTGTTACCTCTTTTTTAACATTTATTGTATTACCGAAGCAGAAAAAAGTATGGTTCTAATCTATTTTTAATTAACACTACTATAAAGTTCCTAAGAAGGAATTTTAAAACACATTACCTCACGTTGTAATAAGATGCCGAGTAAGTACTTCAGGGCCTTTAGGCTCGCTACGTATTTTGTATTAGACGTAAAATAATGAGCTCAGTCTATGTTAAACCACTTCAGTGTCTCTTTGATGTAACATTCCGTTTGCGCATAATTTTACATTATAAGTAAATACATTAAGACATTGGTTGCACATTGTCTTTGAAGTTTGTACAAAGCACTTGTTACCTGGAACTTTTTAAACATAGTATTTTATATAATTTTGTATGATAGTACGGTTTATGTTTATTCTTTAAAGCTTTCAAGCTAAGAAATTCACTAACCTAATTTACGAAATACTCGTTTTGTAATTCTGAAGTAGGTAAATCCTCTCGATAATGAAATATTCAAAGTTATTCCAGTAAGATGTTGCCCTCTAACCACAGTTCTAAATTATTCCACCACAAGCCCTAAAATAATATTCTTGACTAACCGACTATTTGCTCTCCTTAACCGCTTGAACAATTTGATACAGGAGTACGATAGAATTTTGGATTTTCTCCGAAAATTAAATATAAATTGAATTAGGGAAAGCAATATGAAAGTAAATTAGTTTTACAATTTGACCTAAGTTGTTTGTAATTTCAAGACTTTCACGAGGGTGAAAATCAAAACAGACATTATTTAATTGAAATGGGTTTTAACAATATGAACGGTTATGGCGCTCTTGGAACACGCTAACGAAGTAGCTAAACTTTAAATGAGAAACCACAATCTGTCCTAGACCTTTAGAATACAACTGTAAAAAGCTGCATCAACTACTTACAAGCGAATATATTTTTTGCCTCGGCATCAATAACGTTTTCAAACAAATTTATCGTACATTCCATGTCAGATTCCAAATGCGTGCCCACAACATTCACGACCGAATTCCCAGGGAACGCCTCACTTGGCACAACAACCTGTCGGCGGCACACCACCCGCCGTGCCAACTCATTATACAATTTAAAGATTTTTCGGTGTAACGGTAGTGTGCCATTAACGTTCCCGTTTAGGGCATATTTGCCTACAATGACATTTAGTTTTGTAACTATATCTTTACCATCCATTATATAAATGAATACTACTGATTTACGATTATTATCGTTGTTGATAATATCAGTGTATGTCATTTTAATTAAATAGCAAAAAGTGTGAATAGGTAATTAGCAGATAATATATTAGTAATAAATTATCGTTGATCTATAGAATTTGATACAGTAACATTTCCAGGAGTAGGAACACAAATCAAATGGATCAGACAATACGTTAAAACACCACGTAGACGATAGTCTAAAATACATTTAAATTTACAGAGGTGTAACGAAAAATAAACGTTGTTTAGATGATTTCAATTTTAGATGGTTAAAATCTAAAATTCAAATAATCTAAACTCTTACAAAGACTAATGAAAATATTAAATTTTGGGATTGACAAATAAGATTCAACGATTGCTTTTATATTCTCCTTTGTAACAGAAATATTACATGTGAGATAGGAATTGAACGGATATTTCATTTTATGATCACTTTTGTGTATTCCTTTATAGGATAAAAACGAACGATATTTCTGAAGATATCGGGGTTATTTGCGATGAAGACATCTACAAAGAAGAGGGATTTGTTTAACGATAAAAGGGAATAGTTCAATCGAAAAGTCATACCTACGAAATACGAATATAACGTGAGTGTAAAAGAACATATTGCGAACGTAGCAACACGTCTCAAAGGGAAGGCAATAAACGATTGATTGGAGCCATCTCCGCGGTTATTGACAGTTTATGGCGACACTCCCAACGGTATGTAGGGTCGCACTCGCAACAATGTGCAAAAGGCTGAGCCTTTACAATAGCAATAAAATAAACACTCGTACATAACTGCAGTATACAACTATTTACCTCTCTTCATTCTTTTCTTTCGCGCGAGTGTTGTAGGAGGTAACTAAGGAATGAACACCAGGAGATGGGCTGCGCCTGTTCTTGCGAAGCTATTCAATTATTGCGCTCACGGACAGACTGCCAGATACAGTAAGTATGGTAAAATCTTCTTGTTTAAGAGAAACTTATGCTTACCACTGGATTAATATAATCTGATGAATGGATACAACTTTTTAATCCACACAAAATACTAGTACCACTTGTATAATATGATGAGTATAATATTCATTATACCACTGTACAATGTTTACTAGATTCTATTTTCTGCAGCCGGGGAGGGTCAAATGTTCATTGATGTTATTTTCGACGTATGGAAATTGACGTGGTGACCTTGCATATAGCAGCGTCGTAAGTGATCGATCAGACGCGAGGCATTGACTAGACTCATTCATCGTTTGGACACCAAGAACCGTCACACGATGACGACACGTTCTACGATATAGTTACATTATTCTCTTAAATTATATTTCACAACAATTGGCCATATTCGCGTCACACGCAATGAAGATGATATATATATTTTATCTGTCCTTAACTTAAGATAGACATCGATAGATTTGTTCAAGGCAAAAATGAATAGATATGTTTCAGCTTAGCCGGACTCATCCTAGATGACAACTTATCAGTTGAGATTGCGGAATTGGAAATTCTGACAGCTATAACATGGAATTATTCAAGGGAAGAACGAATAGGCAACTTCATTAAAAAACAACTCCGTTTATCACATAGTAATGGCCGCCGAGCACGATACCAAATGAAGCCGGACATCATATCTCAATCCGACGGGACCAACAATTGCCTCATAATTCACTCGGCACTGAGATTTCCTGGCCTTCGAATTAACTGAAAAGGAAACACTAAGGAAGCTCTCGATAAACTTAAACGGGTGAAACAATGCACGTGTTATAAATAGATTCTCATATATAGATATTTATTGTGTACCTACCACAGTTATACGTTAAAATGACTACGACTAAATAATGCTTCCTACATTCATAAGCTCTAATTCGAATTCCCGGGACACGCACAAGGTCGAGAATACAAACACTAACCCTAAAGAGATCTAAACTATAAAATTATAACAAATTAGATGTATTTAGCCAGGAGCATATCCGGTACGCATAGTTATTAAAATAAATTTAACAACCGATGTAGAATATACGAATCTCATAGTAAATCTGTGCATATATGTTTTTTCTGGAACATATAATTCGTGTATACGGTGTATAGTATATTATAATAATCACATTTGTGAGGATGTTATCGAGCCTGCGATCATCAGACTCTATGGTAATTTTTATGAAAGATAATTTGAAGTAGTTTTAACAAGTGCGTATATCCTATTTTAATTATACAAACAATAACAATTTTACAAAAACGAAAATTAATTTAACGACCAATGCAGAAAACTAAAATTTTGTTGTCAGGCTGTGTAAAACATTAAAATATAACAAAACTAAAGTTCATGCGATCAACATTGTCGTAATCTCTGGGATTATTGACGTATTCGCACCCTTGAATCTCGTTTAAATACACTCTCGACCGATGATCGACATGAGATAACTAACGCTACACTATGTTAACAGCTTGTACATAATTAAATATCACATACATGCTTACATATTATATTATCCTGGTAATATCTAGGTTACCTACTGAACTAGGCTTTGCTATCCAAATGTCTATTATCTAACCAATACTTAAAGTTTTAAAAATTCTAATATGTATTATAACCGCACTAACAGTGTCATGTGTTGATGAAAATTATATGTTACTTTCATTATACGCGTCAAAAAGATTTAGCAATTTAGCTTGGAATGGAAAAAGATATATAAAATCGTTGGAGTCATTTAGAGGAAGCCAATTGAAGAATCATTTTATAAACCGCTACGGGTACTCAAGATGAGAGAGCACGTCACACAAGGGTACCCACGACAGGAATATCCGTTACATAACGAAATGTATCAATTTCGTGACAATATCAGTCTAAACTCAATTGATCATCAGTCGATCAAATTTTATTATAGATAGGGGTAAAACCATAATTATGTCATGGCAGGTAACATAACCCTCCTTAATCTGCTCAATAAGCGTATAATATAGGGATAACTATGAAATTTAGTTAAATCTAATGTAGCATGTCAAGAAACACTTGGGCTGCGAATAGAAAATAGACGTAAATGTTTAATTAAACCTAAGCAAACATTTTCATTTTATGAAAAAATCACTTAGCACTTGCCCGAGCTAACCAAACATACAAACACAAAATTCGTACGCAAAAGGTGTGAACAAAACCCGAAATCGAGTCAATGACCCCGTCTCACCACGAGATAGGAAACCTGACGACATGGACTAAACCGATGAACATTAAACTCTACCATGGGTAATTCACGCAATTGTGATCTTTATGTACAGACACGCAAAGATGTGAATTGCAAGGAGGTTGAAGACAGATGGGCAACGATGTCCAAATTGACGATACTCATAAAACGTTTGCGGAATACGATGGGGTAACAAATACGGGACTGAATGGCTTTCTAGAACAACAACAATAAATTGATCGACGTCTGGAATAACCACTACAGTAAAGTATAAGCAGGGTGGCGCTGCTATATTTTGGAGATCTACTTTGTACGCACTAAATCTGAAGAGCCATGAGAGATCTACAAGCAAAGAAAGTGTCAGGCCCGTGTCATAGCAAATTTCTATACAAAGTGTATTAAGTAATGTATACATAGTAACACGGCCGCGCAGACGCCTACAGGCATATTTTATAGAAGTATATTACTTTTATCCGCTACGGCACTCGTCTCATACGTTCAATATTTGCAGACATAAACGAACCTATATTTATGGATGTATGTTTTGAACAAGCTGTACCAGTAGTAATTTAATAACTAAACCCTTTTCGGCAAATTAAGCTTGACCGAAAAAATATTTGGCAGTTACTACACAACATTCATTGAGAAATGTACACAGTCAAGATATAAAGGGTTCTATGCTTGTTGTAAGTAATAAAATTGTAATTGACTCTTAGCAAATTGGAATGGTTTGCACGAAGGGGGTGACTATTTGGATTGGCTAGACATTCAGTTTTCTATACTTAGATGTATGTGTAAAACCATAAAAGACGCTAACAGAACAATCACCAGGTGTTAGATCGGCACAATTACAATTTAAAATGCATACGAGTTTTGCGCCCTTGCAAGTTTCATTACCGGTCGTGACTTGCATGCATATGCGTGCTAGTGAGCCTTATTGCGAGCTCGAAATAACAATCGTAATTTATATTCAAGGTAGAAATTGTATTAAATAATTATTTTATAATTCCTATAAACCAAAATCAAACCAGTCACCAAGTTTTTTAACAAAAGCAGCTTGGTCGAATATTTCGCCTTCTGAGAAGAGCTCTATTGAAGAACAATGTGAAGTAACTACGGAAAAATCAAAAAGAATAAACCAAAGAAAATAGGAATTTCACGTACAACCCTAAATACTTTCGGGGTATTACTTAGCTTACGATTACACGTACTCGTAACTCGGGGTTGATTTACATCAACCCCTGTAAAAACCTTTTTATTTTGTGAAAGCTTCGGCGAAATTGACTCTACCGCTTCACCGAGTTTCCAAGATACCGATTTAGTTCAACCTTTTTTCCAAGTTCATTATCGTTTCCACGATAAGCTCTTATCGACATACAAACTTTTAATAAAAATTAAAAAAAAGTTGTCTAATTTGAACTTAGGTTATATATTTTTGCAATCAAAGACGAGCGCTTTGATTTTTTCTATTATAGTGGATAACTTGCCTACTGATAGAAATGAAATAGTTTTAACAAACCAAAACACATCTTTGCAGAATTGCACTTTCTATCTTTTGGCTCCATCATTAGACTCTCGTCATCAAAAAAATAATGAGACTTATCAAAACAAACAAAATTATCACAAACATAGTTTGTTTGGGATAATTTTGTCAGTCTTGTAAGTTTTGTAAGTCTAACATCTACGACAAAACACTGAATTTTTTTTAAATTTATTTTCATTAACCCATTTATTTACGTAGCCAAAAATGTTCTGCATACTGTTTTTGCACATATTGCGTTATGCACGTAGTATAAGGCCCTTATTTTGTAATTATCAATAAAATATTTCAAGGAATAATTGTTAGCGCCTAGCTCCACGATCAAATCAAATAGATGGTACCAAAAGTACCGTGACCCCCGATAACTTAAACTTACAATTCTGACGACATCTACATGTATATGAAAATCGACTTCATAGATTTTTCGTATACCTAATTAAAATAAGTTAATATAACAAAGGTGTGTTTTAAACCACCAAAATTTAGTCCACAGCCGCGTGCCTGGCTAAACAATGAATCAGATGTGTTTACATCGATGACATCACGCTGCACTGTCTCCAAGGTAAAAATGGTCATTGACATGCAGCAGACAATGCTGATAATATAAGTTTGAAAACCATGTTTTTTATGCACATTGCCCCACACTAGGAAATAATCCAGACATCACACATCTAAATTCATCACTAATACTGTACTCATGATTAAATCAGGTCTACCTGTATTGTGAGTGCCATCGACACAAACACAATAATCTACTTTTTTACACTATCTCAGTGACGTCAGTGTGACGTAGATCCCACGTATTAGGATGAAGTACCTACATCTAGATAAATTTTATCTGGAGATTATGATTATGAATGTATCATAAAGAATGTACTTTCATTGATACAGTATGGTTTATACTTCAATGTTAGTTCTCAAAATATATACCCTATGGGTTTTTTATATATATAATGCAGCAGCAAACGAGCATGCAGGTAACCTGATGGTAAGTGGCAACTGCCACCCCAGATAAGACCAGAATCCCAACTGAAGTCAACCACAGATGCGTCGCTACCCCTGAGGACTAAGTTGGAATACCTCGTTAAGTTTATCTCCCTTATCACACCCTTCGAACTAGAAGACAGAAACGCTTAACACTGTAGTTATTAGGCAAAAATAAGTATGGCGGTGCCGCCGCCTTAGTGGAACTACAAAGGGTTCTACCACCTTTAGATTTCAATATAAATAAATTTAAAATGGTAGAACGAGTACGTTTCGACCTGGGAGGTAACACCGTAGTCCTATCGTGAAGCAGTTCTTACCATTTCTGTGGATTACGTCAGCTGACTTATATATAAGGCGACCATCTCAGTCCTCAGGAATAAAACGCATGTGTGATCGGATTATAAGCAAAACTCTTTGATATGGAATTAATTACCGATGTCCAGGGATAACAATGTCCGCATACCATCAGATTAGATCAGATAGATAGATTTGATCAGATACAAGTTCATGAAAAAGATGTTTTTCCCATCACAAAAATGTCGCTAATCGAATAAAACACTGAGGACGCTAATCACTATGTTTTCCTACATCGATAAAGCAACTGATAACTCATTTACACATCTTCGATTCAGATAGTCAGTAAAAATTTTTTTTTTCAGATGAAACAGTTTAGTAACCATTGCACCTACATCTTTAACAAGGATGTACCGTCTTCATATAGACACCCACATGGTAGATTCCATGATTCTCATAGATACGTGTAACTGGTCGCTTTTTCCCTTTGCTCTTGCCACCATGATTAACTTAAGTCGAGACCCATATCCTACAGGTGTCATAACATCAGCCAAAACCCTGTTCAAAGACCAGTAGTTGGCCTGAGACTCCAGTAAATCCGATCCGAAACCACCCTCTAATCCAATAGAAGCGGATGACTCAGAATTCCGATAAATACAAGAATTAAAAATATCCTTTTCTTCTATATTCATCTATATTACTAGTCTCCTGTCCCGGCTTCACCCTACCCACACTCGTGGACTTCCGAAGAAATGAGAAAAAGGTGTCCCTAAATATAATAATTAATATTAGCTATAGACCGATTAGTTCTAATCGTCATTGGCAAAGTGTACGTGATAGTCACCACGATTACACCAATCTTCCGATGTCACTACAACAAGCGATATAAGATTTTGAATCAATTTATCTGTAAATGCATTGGGAAATGGAAGCGTTTGTTTTTGTTATACATTAATGCAGAAATCCAATTATTAACTTCTAAATGCGTCATTAGCATATGCAACTTACTAACCAAATAGAAAAGTCTTTTCTGATATTGTCCAATACAATTTTTGTTACGTTTCCTATTGTACGTGCTCTACCAATATTATCAGTGTTTGTGAACTAAAAATAGTTTTTATGAATCTATATCATCTCATTACATCGGTAATCGCAATGTAGGCTGAGTATCAAAAGCTTACACATGTTATTATTAATTTAGTGAATTTTCGATCGTTACTCGCCCGCAATACAATAAGTACCTAAATTAGTACAAAATAAAATATCAAAGTACAGTGGCCGCTACGTGATATAAAACACGCTAGAGTCGTAGTTGTTTTGGATGTAACGTGAGCCTTAAAGCCTTGAGCTTAGACGTGATCTGTTGTATTGTTTTGGAGTTTTGGCACCGTGTACTTAGGCTTATACATAGCTTACGAAAATACAGTTGTTGCTAAATCACTGACAAACAATTTCATGATTATTTATTTGTACAATCTACCACAAGATCGAGCTAAGACAATATTTAACAATTAAGACGTCACAAGCATCTTTTTTAATAACATTAAATAATTTTATATAATATTTAATTAAATATTGTTGGCATATAAGAACGCAATATTTTAGTTATGAAATAAAATATATATGTTACAGTTGTCATGTCGTGTCATCTGAGAAAATATATACGTTATGCGAACAGTTTAGTCTTTTTACTACAATTATATCAACAATACCAATAGATATTACTATCCCAAAAATACAATCGAACGTCTTACAAAGCAACAAATAGCGGCACATTAATCGTAAAACTAGCATCGGGATCACTTTTCGACCGGCGCGATATGAGCGGCAAGCAAAGGGTTGGTCTCCCCAACACGTAATTACGCACACACGCGCACATCAACACAACGATAGAACAAGGCAACTACTTAGCATTTTCAAATTAAATACACTAATCACTTGTATAAACGCACTGTGTACAGACAGAACGTTGGATCGATAGTGTCTATGTGCGGGTGGTGATTATAATGAAGGGTAGAGGGTGAAATTAAGTGGTTCTATTCGTACTCCCCTCATTCTGTTGATGTCTTTCACTTCATAGGTTGTAACCAATAATTTTTCGTGCGCATTTCAACTTGTTTTGACTGACTGGCAACGCGTCTTGGCTTTGTAGCTGTGGGTCCGTTTATACAGCGAGCGTGTTGTCTGCTTTTGTCAAAATGCACCCACTAAATTTACTGTGGTGACTATTTGTCTATTGAGTTGTAATATTATTAAATCAAACAAAAAAGTTAATTAAGTCATTTATAACCGGAGTCCTGTGTGAAGTCAATCTGAGATACGTTTGTGCCAACAAGACCATAGTCTTTTTAAATTAAAATCGCAACAACCAGCTCTATACAATAGTAAAATGCATTAAGTCCTATGGTAAATAATTTGGAGAACAATCCCATTCTAGTCTAGTTTATTAAAAAGGTATTAAAAATCGGATGCCGTGCATTTTTGTCCGTCCAATAAAATTTATGTTTTCGCGCTTAATATCGAGATACGGATTTTATGTACCATTATACTTCTGTTATCTATTATTTTCCTATTATTATGTTTGTCTATTATAAAGAAAAAAGTATTTAATTTATGTATACAATGTATTAAAAAATAGATGGCACTGCTGTACGATGCACGCTATTTATATGTAATTAAATGCTAGATTACAAATACTATCAACCGAGCGACACTGAGTCGCCCAGCTAGTTACTATAATAACAGTTTTAGGTGATGGTGGTGCCGCTGTGATCGAACCCCAACCACTTCCACCACCTTCAATTGAAATTAATTATTTCAAACATATAATTATCGGCCTAATCCTTTGGAATCGTCATTCATCAGTCCTTCGTATAAATAATTTGAAAATCGACTATAGTCACTCACCGTTCCTTCGAATAAATAAATTAGTCGAAGCTAATTATAGGGGTAATTACGCCGGCGGAAATAAAAGTCAGCAAGAAAGGGTTACACGTAAGGGTGATTATTACAGAAGTAATTATATGTTAATCAAAGAAGGGTTATATTTTCGATGCGTGCGTGTTTGTGTTTTAGGTAAGTATTTGATCGATCAAATATCCATGAACTTTTAATAAAAGAGTTGTATAAATTGATGAAATAATTCGAAAATCGTATAACTTCTATTCGTGTCTCTCATACCCTGCAAAATGTGCGCAAAAAAGTATTACGTACACCAAATAAAATGGCATTGTTTATGAATATTTACCTAACTATTTTAGTTATACTTATTTTTTCCTCAATTCAGACTATTGCATATGTGTAATTGTACAATAAGTAATTCGTTTTTTTTTTCAAGTGGTTTTCTCTTAAGATAATCAAATATAAAATACTAAATACATTATATGCTTAAATGAACATGTAAAAATACTGCTCATGCTAATCTGATCGTATTAGCATATTTTTGTAGCGATTTAGTGAATATAATCAGCGTTTTGTTTTATATCCACGCAAATTTTGAAAGTCTTGGCCGCAAACAAAAATATTCATAAACCTCCAGATTCCACGTGACGAAACAAACCACGGGCGAAAAATGACTTGATTTTTAATTGAAGCGTGTATGACAAGTGCTCGCTGGCGCCCTGTACGTACTCTAAACGTGTTTATGTGTGAGTTTCGTGTGGGGTCAAATGGCAGGAAAAGCGGTGCCGACTAGTTTAGTCTTCATTTTTTAGTTCTTTTAGGTCTTCGAAGTTTAAAGCTCAAGTAGAATCAGTCATTTTATAAGTATGATTATCAATGTAGAGTATAGTAATTGTAACATATATTTTATTTAAAGGATTAATTTTATTCTAAAACAGAGTTTTGCTAGCGCTTTCATATGTATTATTTTAAAGAGATGTGAAGTCTCAATTAGCTACTAAAAGAATATTCAGATACATAACCTACGGTACGTGAAAATATTTTCGAAGACCTACAGAAATCTTAAAACATTCGTCGATTCCATATGCCCCACTTCATTCCGTCCCATCTCTCCATTTTATGTTCAAAAACCACTTTCCACTAACTAGTTAATATAATTTTACTTCAATATCACCAAAAGGCACAATCTCGTTTCCATTTTATGACAGTATCAATATTTTTAGTACAACACAATGTGGATAAAATTATTTCATTCGTCAACGCCATTAACAGTTTTCATCGAAAGCGTGAATAAAATGTGAAAAGTAGGTACTTGCACGTATAACTAGGCTCTCGCATCAACAGTGTTCGCATAAAAGCAAAAACTCAAATATGTGTAACATCGAGAGGCTTGAATCGGTATTAAAAAAACTCACATCGGATCACACCGATCGATTAATTAGCGTTATTACATACTGTACAGCGATCCATCTGTCGTAATTAGCCCGCGATCCCTTTCCCGGGAAAAAATAATGACGCACCCTAAAACACTTTCTACTTTTTTTTCACTTTTAATCCAATTTGCCGAGGATTATGTTGGTAATTATATTTTTCCAATTGCCGCCCGTGGCTGTGGAAATTCGTTCGCTTGATTGCGAACCGAAAAATCCCTGCCGTTGATTAGGCATTTTAAGTACGATTGTGTGTGTTAATGCGCGCCGCTGTGTGCGTGATGCTCGAAATGCGTTCGAATTATTTTTAAATAAAATTGATTATTCAAATTTCGAACGCGTTCTTCATGTGGGCTATCGGTGTTTTCACGAGTTTTTCGCTTCCGTAATTGGCAGTTGATCCAAATGTTAAGGATTTTTTGATATCATTCATCGACGTCCATCTTCATTCAGAAGTTCGGCAATTCATCTACAAAATTGTTTTTTTCATAATCCAATTTAACCGCGATTGCGTGAGTGTAAATGCACAAAATGCGCTCGGCGAGTGTGTGAAGATGCACGTAGTGCTGTTGAATCTTTTGATTAAATTATTAATTCAAATTTGGAATATCGCAGCGTTCCTCATAAGCCATGATTGGTTAATTTTTTAATACGAACACATCCGTAATTGGCACTTTCGTCAATTATTAAGTAAGTTTCTGATTGTACGTTGAAAAAACTTACGCCAACTTGTATCAGTGGTTTTTTAATTAAAATAATTTGTACCGTTGTCAAAAGCAGTAATAAATATTTATAATAATTAGGTACCGAATTTTTATAAAATGAAAGCTTTGCAACCATCTGCTGTTGTTAGGACAATATTAAATAGATGTAAAACAAGCACATTACCATAGACAACCACAATAATTCCAAATATGTCTTCAAATTACAATTTATCTTAACAATTAGTCTACATTGTGTCTTAGACGTTTCGTTATCTTCAAAGGTGAAAAGTGTCCGGCGATTGTAATTCATTTTAAAATTAAAAATTATAAAGTGGATTGATTCATGTTTCGACTCCTATAGCACCACCGTCACACGAATTTTTGCTTTATAAAAGTGATATAAAGCTGCTATTTCTGGTTTAAAAACCGTAGGACTAACATTTCACATAACCAAACACGAAAGGAGACATATTACTATATTTATCACAGCGCTTTTTTGTTGCTTGTACCCTTAATTAGCCCTTCGTATTTGGTGGTACTGAGGGTTTATTCTGTACATACCTCAACGACGTATCGCATCCATCCAAAAATTCTACTATATGTCACTTGAAATTTTATTTAATTCGAGAAAACAAACTGTCAAATTCCGTTTTTCAATTGTTTTAGAACGTTCATTCTTGATGAAATCTGACCAAAAATTACATTATTTTATTGTATTGAAGTAGTAAATGAGTATGCAGTCCACCTGATGGTAAGTGGCCACTGACACACGTAAACATGTGTAATGAACGTCATATAAGATTAATGTCATACCTGAGAACGACCACATCCGTAAGATTGGAAAATGCCCAAACATATGGACGATACTACAGATTTTGTATGTATAGAATAAACCCCGTGGACTGTGCCCCTTAATGGCAAGTTATTGTCGTAAATGCACCCTCGCCCAGTATTAGATATACGAACTTGGTCTATCCAGATGTAGTGTTGACTTATTATAGTCTGTACGTCAACATGTGACGAGGTAGTAATAGATTAGAGGTTAAAATTCTTCCCTGGAAGTCCGAGGTTCGAACCCAGGCATGCCTGATTTTCAACGTTACTTCCGTATTAGAAATTAATGTGCTTAGCGGTGAATAAAAACATTGAGGAAACCTACAAGCTTGAGAGTTCTTGAAATTAATAGCAAACGAGCATGCGGTCCGCCTGATGGTCACATCAGTCCATCAAATTAGAGTCCTACCTGAGGTCGGTCTCACATGCGTGGAGACATTTACTACTTCTGAGAACTGATAAGTAAGTCTCCTTTATCACACCCTTTAAATCAGAATACAGTCGCGCTTAACAATGACATTAGGCAGATATAGGTGTAGCCGTGGTACCCCCAGAGTCGATAACCGATTATTATTTATCAAATTAGTCTCCATATTTGTATGTGTCTGTGCTATCTTTAGTATTGGTTTATCACAACTTTTTTATAAGCTACAACATAGATTTCAGCAAAGGAAACTATTAACTATCATTTTATTATCTTTTTCAAAACGTCTTTAAATCCTAGTCATTATAATGCTAAATGCCCGTAGCTATACAGTTTGAACGATCAGCCGCATACTTAAGCCATTAGGCGTCCGGCTAATGAGAACTCATGAACACACACAACTATTGTCTTTGTGTGATTAGGGTGATTACAAACAGAAAATATACATATACCTATTAATAGAATAATTATCAATAAAACATAGCTTTATTATTTCGTGGAAAAAAAATGTTTTTAAATTCATGAACTGAATCCGATTACCATAACAGTCTGACACGCAAAAGATTCCAGGTTCAATTCCAGGGCGCAAATGTCGCTATGATAAATATTTTCTATACTATGATGTGATTTTTCTACTACTCACGACACAGGAATGCTAATGTGGAGCTTTTAGTGTAAAAGGAGAGGTGTAGTAGAATGCTATAAAATTAGTATTAAATGTAGGTAATGTTCCCAATATTTTTTAGGATATTGTTTTATAGATTTCCTTTTATATTGCAAATCTACGTTAAATATGAACATTCTGATTAAACTAACCGGTTTAAGATGTGCGCTGCCCGTCAGTCAATTTCTATTCGTTTTAAGTAGACACGGTCTGTTGACATAGAGAGCTTCTATTACAAATTCGGTTAAATTTGTTCATGCTTTTTCATACGGACGTTTGTTATAAATCGCTTCGTCATTGCGCCGTTTGTAGTGCCCCTAAACTCACAATAGACTTCAGTGTCAATAGCCATCAAGCTTTCGTTTTTATATCCACGTTATAAGGGTCATTATAGCCTGTAACACAGACGTTAATGCTAATGACCGCCACTGTACTGGGTATAATTCGGTTATTAATGTTATTATGCTAACTGTACTGAGAATGGGCGGGTCTATAATAAAAATACGGAGTGAGATATGATTTATAGTTGACGTTGTTTTATTATTATTCATAACTCAAATATTATCACGTATGTAATAAGCCTATTTTAGGCATCGTCATTAGCCATATATGTCAGAATGTAAAAATAATTCTCGGTAACCTTTGGCTGTTTAAATCATTTTTGGTTTCAAATTTTTAAACCTACATCTATAAATACAGAAAATAAGCAGAAAGAGAGTTCTAACGATTAAGCCGTATGGTAAGATAGAATTATTAAGTTATTAGACGTATCTTTACGTAGTCGATGGATGTGTCTACTGTTTCATTAAAGTTACAGATGTCCATAAGCTCCTGTACCTACTGAATATGATTTTACCTAGCGTAATAGTACCCACTAAATTGATGTATTTTATTATACTGGACATTGGACCTCGTAACAATAATTGATTGAGAAATAACGCACAGCTCAGAACAGTGAATCTAATAATCAAATTAATACAAAATTCTTTTATAACGTAGATGAGTAATAAAAAATTAATAAAATAATAATCTTTATTGCATTATGCGGTTATCACAACATAAAGGTGTTACAAATTTCGATACAGTGGCATGAAACCCCGTAAGAGTGTAGCAATGTAAATTAGTTTAATTTATGCCAATGTAACAAGTAAGCGAGATAAATATGTTTGTAACATAAGTGGAATCAAATAATAAGAAAGTGGTTTAGAAAATTGATACTGTTGGTGTTTAGAAGTATCGAAAGCTTTTAGATGTTGCGGTAGCAGTAATGTTCTGTAGGCGAAGGATATAGTTTATGCAAATTCAAACTTCTGATTTTCAAACAGACCTACTTTTGATCTGTTATGTCAGTTTCTTGTATTTTTTCGATTAAAGATACTTTTGACTGCCTAAAAAATTTGTCTGCAACATAGATAAATAAATGTGCAAAAAGGCGTTGATTATCTTTACGCTGGTTATTAGGTACCAATCTATCCAGTGTTTTTCCTACCAAAGTTCGAAATTTGACGACTTCTAGTACACAGACACTTGACGAAGTTAACCAT
>DWRA01000269.1:0-28423 GCA_018250295.1 Spathilepia clonius
CGATTATTTTTACTCTGATTTAATGACGATATGACTTGCCTGTGAGGTGACTATGTTAGTACTCAAGTAGCAACACATTTGTGATCGACTTCAGGTCTTGTTATAAATGAAATTGATTCCCAAAATCTATGACCGGCAACAATGACTTTTTTATATATATGCTGGAGTAACAAACGAGCATACACCTGATGGTAAGTGGCAACTGCCGCCCATGAACATCTGTGATCCACCCCAGATAAGACCAGAATCCCAACTGAGGCCGACCACAGATGCGTTGCTACTCCTGAGGACTAAGTTGGAATGCCTCCTTAAGTTTATCTCTTCTACCACACCCTTCAAACCAGAACACAGCAGCGCTTAACACTGCTGTTATTAGGCAGAGATAAGTGAGGCGGTGGTGCCGCCGGAGTCGAACTACAAAGGGTCCTACCACCTTTACCATCTTGCCATCAGATAAAGTTTGTTTCTTCAATCTTACAAAATAAAGTATACGGTAGCACGTTACTTAAAATATAATGCATTAATAATATGCGTTCTAACTCAAATATCCGTCCATATTAAGCCATAACAAAGGTTTACGTATAATTAGCTTTTAACAAAACAGACAAGGAGGCATTTTACGGTCTCTGAAAATAATTTATGGCTCCCAAAAATAGTGCAAACGCGTAAAGATTGACGGGAGACTAATTTCGTACGCGTATTTAGTGCGTTTTGAATAATAACACCCCATACTTATGTCCGCGCTTCACAAAGGACTAGGGTGTAAGTGTATTTAAACAAAATGTGGATTTGAAATTCCTTTATTTTACTGTTGCTTCAATTTTTAAAGATTTTTGTTGTATCCAGAAATCGAAGTTCGAAGTTCGAATTAGTGCAGCGTATATATTTTAATCGAAAATGAAAGTGACAAAATATTTTTATACATAAATACAAAATATACCTACTTTACTTTATACCAAAAAAGCAAGGAAACAAAAATACTTTAACTTTAAATAGGTTTAACTCAGATATTATATTAAGTAATATTAGGTAGGTACTTATATTTAAAAAAGGGAAAAACAGGGTGGTTAATTTACTAATGGCCATTTATCGCGTGAATGTTGACAAAGAAGTTTATGACTATTTGCCTCAAACGGCGGGTTCATTAGTAAATTATAAATATAGTAGATAAGAATTATTTTGTAAATTGAACAGATACGCTAATCCTATTTGCTAAAAAATAAGTTAGGTTAATGATAAGTAATTTATTGTTTTGTATAATTCTTGTAGATTTAAATATTCATTTTTGTCTTTCCACACTTAAGTAACTGTTACTTAAGAAACAGCTTTACTAATGTTGTACTTACGTATATAGTATGTCCTGTGAAAATAAACGGCATGGATACCTCATTATTCAAAATGGCGCAGATTTGTCACGGTGACGTTTACATGCTTCTTAAATTTTATTTAGCCAGAATTAACACAGCTTAAAAATACGAAAACTGTCAAAAGTATAAAGTATGTGACTTACTTACATTGGATGTGTTCACTTTGGATGAATATAAACTTATAAGTTAATTTTATACAACTACAATGAAACGTTCGACTTGGAAAAGTCTACGCAAAAACTCTTGGTCACAAAAAAAGTTACACACTTGGACGAGACATCTTGTCGTCGATGTGTGTATATCTTATATGAAAACTTGTCATTTTTAGCTCTGTTACATTTTGACTATATATAAAGCTTTCATAGTATGTAAAACTATATCAAAGGCTGAGGTTATGTCTAAGGTTTTTTTTAAATATTTCAATGGTTTGTTCTTTTATTTATCAAGTTACTAGTATAAAAGATTGATTTCCTCTTTAAAATATTTTATAGTAAACCCATTATCTACAACTCGAGCCATAGACAATAGATATATTGAAGAGTTCTTTGTCTACCATTTCATTCCATTACGACCCTTTACTACCGCGCACTCGTTTCATCCCAGTGCCCTTTCTGAATGCCATTCTTTGGAGGTATTTTATTTCAGAAAGACTCAAAGTACATACTTTCACCCTTATTTCCTTAGTCATAATGAGTGCCGAAGTATTACGTCCATTCAATACTTTACACCCTCGCTATTGAAAGAATTCAAATTCAAACCACTTCAGTTTGATGCTTTGATGTGAGGACAAAAAGTTTATAAAATAAGGGTTGTCTGTAGGGCAGGGGTGATGGTGTAGGGTGGTAATGAGATTGTTTTGTCTTTATGAGCATGCATGTTTACTGGTAGCGAACTCATTTATTAATATTTATGATTTATTATTGTGCGCAGGCATTCTAGAAAATGAGAGCTATTTTTTCCATCAAATCTCTGAAGAACAGTTTGATTTTATTCATTAGCATTATTATATAGATTATATAGATAATAGTATTATTTATCACCTATTTTACATATTTTGTATGAGAATTATTAATTATTTCATATTTTCTTTGCTGTTTACTTATTACGTTATTTGTATTCAAATAACCTATACTTTTTCAACTTCCAATAATCTCTGATCAGTAAATTTTGGTTTGTTAAAAAATTGATATACATATTTCAGTATTTAGTTACACGTAATAGACAACTTACAGAATTATGAAAGAGCGTCAATAACTTACTAGCTCTTCGTAAAATGTTTCATATAATACATCATGTTGTCCATAAACCAATTTATTAAGGTTTCATTTGAATCATGTATCTCATCTTTGTACGTGCCCACTGTAACTATGAGATAAGTAATCCTACTAATTTATAACTGTCTTCCCACAGGGAAGGGGTTATCTAATCGTCGCGTATATTTTTTGTGTTCGGCGATTATTCCGCCTGGCCTAGACTTTGATGAATCCACTTTAAAACTATGTACCTAACAAACATTTTATTTAAGTGTTTTTTTAATTATGGAATGGTAAGTGAACACAGCCGCGCTCGGACAACTGTAGTCGACCTCAGATAAGGTTACAATCCTGCCTGATGTACACCACTAATACTTCGCTACCCCTAAGAACTAAATTGGACCGCTTCTGATAAGTCTTCCTTATTACACCTTTCAAACCAGAACACGGCAGCGTTGAGCACTGTCATTATTAGGCAGATAGTTGCGACGGTCGTGCTGCGAACTTCAAGAGGTTTTACCTTCGGTAAATTATGTTTTATTTTGTGAGCTGACTTTCATATAAGTGTGTTTTTTGTTGTTTTTATTTTGAAGTATTCGTAGTTTCCGCACTGCGCTGCGGGCGTCAGCTGCGCGCACGTGGCGCGCGCGGATGTCGCATTGTTTCCCTCTCGGAGGTCTTCACGCGCTGATGTAATTCGATAGCGACTGATCGATAGCTTACGGCCTCGGCGGCTTTTGCATGCTATTGGTATCTTTTTTACAAAATCCGGCTGCAGTTTAAAGTGTTTAAACAAAGTTAAGTGACTGGTGTTCATGTTCTTTTGAATCCAATTCAAAATGAGGTTTTGCCCTACGATAATACAAGGAACACAGTCATCTCTTAATTAGGGGATGCATGGAGCATTGTTTGAAAGGTGGTAGAACTAATGTAGCCCAACAGAGGAAGTACCACCGCCTCGCTCAATTCTAGCGTGAAAATTTTCTGTGTTTCTGTTTATGAATGTCGTATGATGTGTTAGCTTTCTTATGAGGCGACATTTCAGTCCTCAGGACTGTAGTCAACTTCGGGTAGGACTCTAATCTTATCTGGATTTGGTTACAAATATCCATGGGCGGCAGTGGTCGCTTACTATCAGGTGGATAGTATGATCGTTTGCTACTTACTTATACATAAAATTAAAAAAAATAAAGGCGTTACAAAGATACTTCTACCACTAAACTTGCAACGGAATACGTTTAGTATATCTTATGGTGATGTACCACACACGTAGCAAGGAAGCTATAAACACGCCAGTTAACGATTATTGCGACGGGTGCTGTAACCGCAAACGTCCGAACCGAAATCTTCGATAAATAACTTTTAACCACAGTATGTACTTACCAACTGGTGACTGGCTGGAATTTAACGGTTTACGCTCCAAATCTTTTATAAAATTCATGTTAGGTCTAACTGGATTGGAACCGGTGTCAGTGTTCGCGATTTCACTGGAGTAAGGACTCACGGCAAAGATGACCACGGCACTAAATATATAGTAAAGTTTTAAAAGTGGTATAACCTCACGGAGTTCGATTACAGAAGTTCCACTCCCGCCGTTCATATAACTTAACACATCTTATAGAATTACAGTACGAGAGCATCAGAAACGGACAAAATGTGCACCTAGTCGCATTTTATCGACTATTAATATCAAGTATTAAGGAAAAAAGTAATTGGATTTAATACGAAATGTTTTTTTTTTAGTTTACTTATGTAAATCGCTTTTCAATTATAGTTATAGTTGTTTGTATTTCTTACTTTCTGCTTTTTTTATATATCCTATTATTTTATGGATCTTATTTTCAAGATATTTCTTCTGCTTATTTCTTTAATTATTACATTAGATTCCTTTAATTTCCGTTTTAATTATTCTCTATTCTCGTGTTTTTCATTTCTTGTGTCTAAAACTTTAAGACCATTAACTTCTTAACCTCGTTTATGAGTAAGAATTCACAAATACAATACTGACCTTTTAAGATGATTTTAGTTTTTTCTGAAGCTTTCATGCGTCTCCCTCAGCTGCGTTTTTGTCCCTTCTTACAACATCCATTCCCTTCAAATGAGTTTTATTACCGAGGGGTGCCACCCTCCGAATGCCACGTGCAGTTATGTCTGCATTGTGCAGCGTTGCAAATCTCTTAATGATTAAACCCATATACGATAGGGAGAAAAAATACATATGTATGTCATATAGTAGTTACTTAGTTTAGCTACTAATGTGTGTATGAAGTACATTTCGTCATCAACATTCTTCTGCTTGTTTTTAGGTTCATTTTGAACCTCGATTCCGTTCTGTTCTATGTTCTACAGAAATTTATTAATGCAATTTTAGTATAACTATTGCATCAATCTTTAATGAATCATGAGTTTCAATTTAAAGAAGACTTCAATTCCAATTTAGGAATAACTTTCAATTTAAAAAAATAATCATTGAATAAAAAACCTAACAAATCAATAAAATTGAATGCGATAAAAGTATGTAAATTATAACCTTAACTAAGTGTAATTGATAAGAAAAATAAACTTAGTAACGAAGATGCCAATGAGTACAGTGAAAACACGTTTTAAAAAGTTCATGCGGAGCACATTAGAATCAGCGAGGTGGCCGCCCGGTCGATAAACAAAAGAAAATCGGACCCGTAGAACCAGCGGCTCCCAGGACCCGTCCGTACTTGCACATACGTTGTCACCCCGACAGGCGCACAGTTGCTTGGACCAGCAATCAACACGACACACACACAAGCTCAGCCGTACACGTCGCAACTTGCACAGGCTGTAAGTTTTGTTTGTGCCCTCGCTCGCATTCGTTCGCCGGTCGTCGAGGACAGCGCGCGTGCCGCTCGCGTTACTATCGAGTTCAGTGAACGTGTTGTGCTTATGAACAGTCAAGATGGTGCGAAGCCTGTCGCAGTGGACGAAGACCCTGAGCTTCCCGGCGAGGCTGTCTCCTAACCGCACCTCCAAGGAGAGCGTGGTCAATGTCCAGCCGAGCTCCCCTGGCGTGTCTCCTACGCCGAGCGCCTCATCCCTCCCGCAAGGCTCTGACAAAACTATTTCGCCAATTCCAATTACCGAGATCAGCCAAATTGTAAGTCCCTAGGACTAACTTTTAATTATGGATTTTCGGAAGGATTCAAATGCCGTGCCGGTGCAGCTGTATGCGCTATGCATACAAATGCTTTCTTAGTTTACCAATGACATTTGTGTATATTCTCCAACTGTTTCGTTGTGTTCTTTAAATGGAAACTGTTTTTGTGAGCAATTTAGTTTAACGTATCTTTGAGATTTCGTAATTTATTGCTAATATTAAAAGCTATTCATGAATAGAAATGACCGGTCTTTGTACGTGTTTTATGAATTAAGCCGTTAATATTTTAATCGTTATTGTTATCTATTTGACAACAACACTATTTGATTATATCTACCATGTATCCAAATAATACATGAGGCCATTATTTCCAGTTGTAAGAGGTACTTGTACTTTCAGTTCCGTTTCTTATTGCACCATAACAACAATGTCAACGATCACCTGCTGATCATACCATTATGTAACTGATCTTGTGAAATGCTATAAGCATTTTGTTGAAAAAAATATTACATAGTCGAATATCAAGTTTATCTTACAGTTAGAATGTTTATAAACAGAACGCCTGAACGAAAGTGTGCCTTTATCCCTAAAAGATGACACAGTTAGATCTAACTGCTTTCCCATAAAAGACGCCAAAATACGTGTCCAAAATGTGAACGGACCAAACGCCATATTAGCGGTCCATTAAACTGCTGCTGAAAGGAAATGAACGATACGTGTTTTGTTTTCCATTGACATTGCTTGATTTACTTGCGCGTAGCATACATTGACGGTTGAGTTTGCGGAATCGAGCGCTTGAAGGTTAGAAAAAAGCAATGGACGGGTTAGTTGCGGTATTGTAGTAAGGTGCATGTGGTGTTGGTACGGGGAAGCCGGTGCGCTCGCGCAGACACCGTTATGTATGTCCCCCTTGCACTCACCTTGGCAAGGCCGCGACAAGATGCGAGTTTTTGCAAGATAGCACATGACTTTCACCTTTTGAGATGCCTTTCTAAAAGCTGAAGATCGTTTCAACTTGCTTTAGGCTTAGATCTTTGACTGAAATTAGAATTGCCTCAACCTTTAGAATTAGGACTTACAACACTTCGTTTCGTTTGATGATCTCATTTTTGGCGATATAATAATTGTTGTTTTAAATTAATCATGCTTGATCTTGTCCTTTAACCTATGACCAAATCGTTGTAAAAATATATACTGTCACGTGACTACAATATAACTAAACATTTATCAAATTATAGAATAACAATAGGAGAACTGTAACATAATATTAGCAGTTATCAACAACTTTGAAAGTGTGTTGAACTAGAAATTTCTTAATAATCTATTTCAACTGACAGTTCATGAGGAATCAATACAAAAGATTTCAATACTTTCAACATCAAAAAATAGTAGTTTAAAAACGTATTTAAGTCAGTATGACACCTATAACATGTCTTGTAAAAAGCAATAAGAGTTGAGATGGCTATAAAATAATATGCTCATTAAATGACATTTTGCAATGGTCAATAAAATACTTATTGTCTGCAGCGTCCCGAATCGTACACGTCCAAAACGTCAAGTTGCCTCATGAACTCGGCGGGTTGTAAATTAAGAAACTCGTAATAAAATAAAGTTTCATTTGTAATCGTAAAAGAAAGCCATCAATATCGTCCACGCAGCCATTTTGGATTTATAGTGCGTCGGTGTTTTTTGACATATTTTAAATTCAAAAACTCATTTGACGACTCGAACGTCATTTATTGGCGGTAAATAATTCTCGATGCGAATTCCTTAGTCGTAATGTTCGAGAGGGGAGGAATGCGGGCTGCGTTCGATTGCTACAACATACATTGTTGGGCTCCGTTAAGTTTGCTTACGGCAAGGAAAGGCAAGTACGGACCGTTTATCGTCAACTGTGTTCGTTAAAGTATTTTCGTTATTCGGTCTCAATAACAAAACTCATTTTAATAACAGAGAAATTGAATTTGGAATGCTCTTTCCATATGTATATGCGTCATAATCACGCACGCTTGAGCTAATGGATGTCGCTACCGCTGAGCTTTCTCGTTTTGCTGCCACTTTTTAATCACTTAAAATGATTGGCGTGATTAATTACTCCGCTCTGTTTTCTTCATAAACATTGGAATTCGGAAGGGCGTTCTATAGTACTAAAATATATAGCATTTCTTCTATTTTAGATATTTTTGCTAAATTAGTTGAACAACCACAAAATGTTCTAAGACATTTAGTAAAAAAAAATAGAAAAGTTATTCTAATTATCAACATCAGTTTAATTTACATCTACAAAGTCAAAAACTGAAATTTAGTCCGATTATTTAACGTTCCATTGCATAATTTGTGAGAATGTTCGACAAAGCAAGAATTTCTTTGTCAGGAAATTCGCCAACAAGTACCTTCTGGGTTGTCATGCGGCCATATTTATTAGGTATTTTATTGTGTCTGTGGCGGAACGAACATCTGCGTGTCAAATTCCTCGATGCCATGTGCAAGCTACTGGTGGGAAGCGAACCGTGCACACATGAGCGTTAAAAAAAGTATACATTTGAAAATGGAATAGCTCCAGTTGATATTAGGCACGATCCTGTCGGGTCTACGTTGCGCGGTGGTCTATACTTTATAACAGATTATATTAATGGCCTATGACTTAATTTTAGCATTTATTTGCAATAATCTTACACTAATATAAGCGGATATAAATCCATAGGTTTTATGCACATATTACACGTTTTAGACGATCTTATCGCAATCTTAAAGATAAGTGAAACTAAATATCGCATATCTAGCAACGGATTGTGCCAGATCCACGTTTAGAATTGATAGAAGTAGGTTAGCCACACATCAGTAAAGTTTTATGTTTGTAATAAAAGAAACGTTGCTATTAAATTTTACACTTCCTACATTGCGGTGAGTTATGGCTCTTGAAAAAAATCAACAAATCAAATAATATAATAACATTTATATTATACTCGTAGTCGAAACTAATATTAAAGATATTCAAACAAAATATTTTTTTAGATACGAATGCTTTTATCTTTACATGTATGTTGATAACTATTTTACAGACGCAGCAAATATGTGTACCTAAAATATATTTTTTATAAACATAGCAGATCTATTTTGAGAATTAATTTCGCAATCCTTATCAAAATCAGGTTGTCGTTATCAAAGTAACATATCTTTATTTAATATTACGTACAGACATATACGGTTCTTCATATTTTTGGATGTCATATTTATACTATAGTTTGATATTCTTTAAACATTTGCTGAAAGTGACCGAAGGTAGTAGAATCACTATTTGATTACACTTTGAAACCATCAACCATGCTGTTATTAATAACAGGGTCAAGCGTTTTGTTATGGTTTGATTATACGGGGTGCGCTAAGGTAGAGGCATTTGTAAGGTCAACTTAGACCTGTTAGTAATTCTAATTATTTTCATTGTATTTCTGGCATAGAAGTTCAAAGTTTGAAAATATTTGCCTATTTAAATCGACAAATTATGAACGGTGGTATGCCTAAATTGAGTGGGGTTGATTATACGGTACGGGCGTTAGTTCTTAGAGGTATCAACGCATCTGTGACCAACTTCAGCTCTATTTGAGGTTGATTCCACATGTCCCTGAGCGGTAGTGACCACTTAACAAGTGGATTTCAGGGTCAGTTACTACTCTTGCACGAAATAAGGTATTTTTATCATAAATACTACGAACGGATATGTTAATGTATAATTTGTTTTAACAAGCCTTTCTTTTCACACCTACTTATTGTAATTTTGAGTGAAAAACACCAGAAAGGTTTTACTGTACAAGACTCCATAATGTGGGGTCTAACATAGAATGTGTGCATAAAAGGAAGAGGGGTCGGTGGTTTTTGTAACGTCAGCTGTTGCTTGTTGTGGAACCCGATGCCGAGCCCATTGAAATTGTAAATAATCAAGATTTCACAGACTAAGTATTTTTACCAGCATCTACTTACAATAGTCTTTTATTTTTATGTCTTTTACTTCTTTCACACATATTGCATACTACAAACCGTTAGATATATAATAAAAATAACATTTTTATTAAAGAGTGGTTGATGTTTTGTGTTAACTGTGATTCTAGCTTTCTTTACGCAGTATAGCTTTTTTCGATTAAAAAATAACATAGATGATTTTACATAACAATATTGAGCTATATATAACTTTCAAAATGCGAACTGAAATGTAAAAATTTAGTCTTTGTGATTCTCAAACGTAGTAATTTGTTTTTAGAAATATTATGTTTAAACATTAATTGTCTTTGTGTTGGATACTTTTATTTCTATTAGACACAGCAGCATACACAAGTACTAGTCGTTAGAAATGGTAATTGACCTCAGTAAAATAAATTAAATTTTATATGCATGTACCCACTAGTGATGTAACGAATATTCGCAATTACGATTATTGCTATAATTCTGACATTCGCAAGATAGGATAAAGATATTTCGAGAATATAGGTATTTGCCAAATGAAAAGAAAGCTATATATTAAAGATATGACTTGTTTGTCCAATTAAAATATCAACATAAACATTCAAAATGGTACTCACATTAGCAAATGTAAAAAAAATTCGTCACATCACTAGTATCAGCTAGAGGCAGATGTGTGAAGATATTGAATGCCTTTTAATAGAATAGGTGGTTGGTTATTGCGGAATATATTCATATTCAGCTTGTTAAGATAATTAAATTAATATGAAAATTACTAGTAGCGTTGAATATAAATTTATTATTAAATGCTTAAACACAGGTCCTTACCTAGTCTGAATGGAATTTTATCTAACGTCCGTCTAGTAACGCGCATCTAACTTCATAGTACATAATTATAAAAAATAAACCATTTTTCGATTTGTGTAAATGACATAAAATAATAAGAAAACAAATATTGATGTATTAATTTTCACACAATGCAAAGCTCACACAATTACACTCTATTATAATTATACAAATAGCGGCAGCGCACGTCTGTCAACATGTTAATTAAATACCAAGTCATTTTTGCGCGACGTTAGCTTCACCGTATAATAATGTCTGTGGTTATTTAATAATCCTGAAGCCTAGAGATCACAATAAAATGATTGAAATATTGTTGTAGTTTCTTTAAACCACAACTAAACTACAACTTCAAAGTTTAGTTTAAGAGCTCTTGCTAGCGTAGGTAGGTACTACTCGTTTCATAATACTATTTTTTCTTCAGTATTTAAGTACCTGATAAATAGTTATCATATGATTTCTCTCTGAAAGAATCGATTACAGAGTGCATAAAAATTCAAATAAAATATCAATTTTACAAAATAATACACGAATAAAACTGGTCTTTAATTATAGCAATGAAAAATTTAAAATGAATTCTGCGTAAAAGTTTCGCGCGTTTTTAATCTGTGTCAATTTCTTTCAATTCTTTTTATTGGCAACTGCGCTATTAGTGATAGCGATCGTTTCTTAACTGGCTGTACTCGATACCCATCGAGTATCAGATAACACGAACGGATATGACACGTGATACCGAATAATATTTGTTTTGTTATAAGATATCGAAGTATGCGCAACCCGCGATGGGCACAGGGTACGGATGTGCGCAAAAAAGAGATTTCCAACAGATAAAAAACGTTTCCGGACGTTTCAATATGAATAAAGGCAAAGGATTTTAATGCCTACACGCAATATTTATTGCGTGCGTGATGTAATTTGGAGAACTTTAAAGATGTTTATTGGTAATTAAAAACAGTTTTAAATGCCTCTTAAATTTTGCTTATTAGCAGTTATTACAGGAAATAACTATGCAATTAGCAAATTATACTGTCTGTCTTATATTTACAAACGCTTATTCAGTTTTGATTAAAATAAATATATGCATAACAAGTTCAATTTAAAAATAAGAAGTTACATAAAACACCGTTCAATCTTAAATTTTTAACTCCCAAAAAAGCAAATTAAGTACCGATGTTCGAAATTTGTAAATTCCGATGGGCACCTGCACAGGAGCAGATGTTGCCATTAACGGAAAGTTTGGGAGATTTAATGCACGCGCACGCACTCAACGCAACAGCTGACGGAGGTTGTTTCAAAAAAATTAAAAATCTTACCTGAGTTAAGGTTAAGATGAACAGCTGGCGGGTTTTGTAATTTCATCGATCAGCTGATGCCGGTACGATAGTTCCGTATAATACCCAACAATGGAAAATGAAATTGGAAACGATTGTGTTTTTGTCAAAAGTATATGGCATATAAGCCATTGTACATTGTAAACTAGCTGCTGTTAGTGGTTTATATGCCTATAGGGAAAATTTAATTGAATTAGTTATTAAAATAATACAATACTACGTTGTATTTGTACAATGAAATAGTGGAAAAAATAAGGCCGTGTTTTAATTTTTATTTCGTGTTTTAATGCTTTAGCATAAATAGTTTAACTTTCAATAGGCTTTTGTAGAACATTAAAGTTACCAAAAGAGGACCTTAAAGAACTTAATTTATAGCCAGTCATCCGTAACATCAATAAATGTTACACACCATACATGTACCATACAAAACGCTTCACGTACTTACGTAACCAATTCTTTTAAAACTCGGGATATTGGAGAGTCTCAAAGGGCAGAAGTACTTGAGGTTTATTTACGAAAGGCCCAAACAAAGGCCTGGCATCTGTTCTGTGTCGTACTGTTTATAGAACTTGTCCTTCTTAAAACCTTTGATACGCTTAGCTATTCTCGTCTTTAGATCCTCGATAGAGTCATCAATACATAAACAATTACAGTTAATAGCTCGCGCGATAATTTTTATGGGAGTTTTTTAACGGGGGGTAAAAGATTTAGTTACGCTTGCTTTATAGATAGTATTCACAGCATTTTGTTATTGTTATTATGAATATCGGGATGTTTTTATAGTAATACGTGGAGTTTGTGGAGAGTTCATGGAGATGGATGGAATTATTCATATGGTTTGTTTAACGATCGGTATCTACTGTATTATACATAACTTATACAATTTCAAAGGAAAAATACCATCTCAATGTAACTTCCAACATCAACTAGAAATAATTCAGTATTAATTTTCGCTACCTCACTGTTAAACCATATTTGTCTGTAAACAACGTTTTACAAAACTGTAAATATGCAGGGCACGTTTCGAGTTTGACAATTTTAAAACAGCATGTGGGCTTAAAATCAATTTCCGAAATACCATTTTACATTTTTTTGATTTTGAATCGTAACGGTAAGTGTTATTAAAGCATAAAAGGGTTAATCGATTGATCTTCATATTTTCAAGGATCTGTAATTATGGATCAATAAATTGTATCTTCATTCCTTAACGTATCATTTTATGCTAAAATAACATTTTGAATCCCAACAATCATTCAAAATGTATCTGATTTAATTACGTCAAAATTGCGGTCAAAAGTTTGAATCCTTTAAAAATAATGACTATCTTGGCTGCGTTCAAAATAATTATCGGTTACAGATTAAAAGGCAGTTAACAGTCTTAAACGATTAAGTCAATTGTTAGACTTTGTTGCAATTACCACTCGTTATTCTATGAAGTGATTGATGAACATTAATAAGAACTTTTATAAGATAGATACATCTTTTGTTTTGTTTTAAATTCATATCAGTAAAAGTTATTATCAGTACATGTATAGTAGTGAGATTTGATATTAATTCAAATTATTGAGCCGGCTTAAATTTGTAAATGTTTTTTTCTTTCTTTAAATATAAATCCAACAAAGTTTTCTAATTTGGATTTTTATGTCAAACACATTTTTAAAAATAGTGGTGAATAGCTACGTTGCTGTATAATAGGGGAAATAATCCACTCACCCCTATGACTACACCCCTGACATTGTAATAATACTAATAAATCCTCGTTAAAATCATTCTGAACTGTGAAAAATCTACAAAATGACAAAAAGATAAGATCAACATGCGACGTTCTAATTGGAGGCTTGCCCGTCTGATAATAACATTAATTAACAGAATTAAAAGCTTCCGTGTTTAATAACCATCGTTCCATTTCGATCATGATCATCCATTGTGAATGAAAATTCGGAATTTAAAAAAAAATGTCAACAGAAACAACGTATAAAAAACAATTATCTTTCTCTATGATTCTGCAATTGTGAGTACCTACTTGTATTTATTTGAAAGTAATTTGCATTTTCTTGAGTATTCGTTAAATTAATGTATTATTACCCCAGAGTAATTATATTGTTACTTATCTATGAATGGCTATTTTTGTTATCAATTTAATTTTAAATTTTTATCATGCCCACATTAATAAAAAAAGCATTTTATATTTCTCAATTACTTTGATAAAAAACTTAGTAAGTTTATACAAGGGTTCTTCGTGAGTGTGAAATGTGATTATATTAAATCCGTAATGAGTAATATTGACGATCAATCGACCGGAAACGTGGCCATATTTACGAGTCGTTCGCGATTCGAATAATTCGACCGCAATGAACATCCGGTGTCCTTCGTGTTGACCACACACTTGGTTATTTGCTTATGAACTTTGGCTAAGAAAACGACTCCTGGCCTTACCTAGACACTGTAACAAAAATCTTAGGTTGACATGCTCCAAAACTTAACTGAAACTTTAAGTTATGTAAAGATGTAGTAAATGTGAAATTACAATTTAAAAAAAATAACCATATACAAAGATATCATTTCTAAAGTTCCTACTTAATAATATGAACACAGGAATAAAATATTTTTAATTAATATTAATTTTGTAACAGATAGCTAGCAATTATAATACCAATTTATATGTATATCAATAAGGAGCCCATGAAGTGGATAAAGGTATAGGTTTTGCAATCAAAAGCTGTGGGAAAGATTTAAATATCAACATTACATATGAGTGACAAGTACTACAAAATAAAACACAAGTAGCACAGATAAAAAATATACATTATAACATAGATACCTACTCATATACGTGTATAATCTGTGGGAAAATCTCTGAAGCGTGGCGTCGTACACTTGAATTAGTGATTGTCCGGTCCCGGACTAAATTCTTTGTGTGATTAAGTGATAGGTACTAGATTTACCGTCTTCATTTTATAGCAGTTAAACGCTATTGTAAGGAAATTCTATTGTACTATTCATTGGTTGTATAATGAGACCCTATTTTACAAGTGAACATTAAAGTAACTCCACTTATCTTGATAACTAAGTAAGAAATACCAAATTTATACGTTAATTAATTCCATCTACCTAGGTTAGCAAAGAAATCGATTGTTGAATATAATCTTCATGTCGATGATGAATGAGTTTTAAAAATCATGAATAAGTCTGTAAGAAGAAGTCGATGCCTATCCCCTTGATTTAGTCCCTATATAAAACAATTTTAATGTTAATATTACCCGTACATAAATATAGCTACAGACAAACGACATTAAAGTATTTATTTTTATACATATTTACAGAGATCTTATAACATTTTATATTATATTTAGTTATAAAAAAATCATTTTTGAATGACGTTCATATAATCAGTTTTAGTACTCGGGAGATTCGTCGTGATTATACTTATAAAAGTAAAATGTAATTTATACATATTTCTATTTTTAAATAAATAAATTTCGCGTTAATCATTAGCAACACTGATCGGATGGTGGGAGAGTCCACCGCGGTCGAGTTTAGTCATCGTTTTGTAATGCGCACGCGCATCGATTCCTTAATTTACCGGCTTTGGCTTTCGACCGTTTGGGCCTGAATACATAATCGTTTAAAACAAACTCACTCGCGGTTTTAAATTGAAGGTATGGCATGGTTCACATGGTATTATAAATTCAGATTTACATTCTTAAGCACCGACCAGAAGAAAATATTGATGCCATCTAAAAAGGCAATAGGAAAATTTTAAATCTGGCACTGACTATTTTTGACGAATTGAAGTATTTGCAGTGTTTCAACATAAAAAAAATGTTTATTAAAATGATTGTCTGTCTATCTTTACCAGATAATCTTGGAAATGTTAACAGCTTTTTTGCGGGACTTTTGCACAAAACAGTGTTGCAATCTACATTTGTTGTACTACTGTTATGGCCTTCTTTTTATTATTTAGGGTACCATCGTAAAAAGTATTGCATTGTATACATAGGATCTAACCAGTTATAAGAACTTATCGAAACAAAACGTTCGAGTGTGACCTTATAAAAACTTTGTGGTCTTACGAACTTTATAGACAAGATCATGTTTCCTTGTTTAGATTCACGTGTGCTTGTGTAACCCAACCACGGTCCGTTAATCACGCAAAACCAACAACCTTAAGCTCGGTTTATGTGTGTTGATAGAAACCGTACGGAACATAAATATAATGTAAACACATTCGATATAAAATAATGTTGCAAGAAGCAACTGCGAAGTGTACGACCTCGTCTCAGAAACCTAAGGACATTTTCTAATATAATATCGAATGTGTAATCTACGATTTTTATTTAAATGAATCTGAGAGGAGTTACTGACCTCTTTTAATTTGAATCGGTGAATGTTCTAGAGCTGTAAATGCGAACACTACGGCGTGTAAAATCACAATGATTTCAATGCCGTAGCCAAACGTTTCCCAAAAACAACAACGCCTCGCATCTCGGCAGGTAATTACATCCGCCAGTTTTTTCTTTGTCCAAAGCTGTCGCATTCGCATCGCCATTGTAATCAGCGAACGTTGAAAGCGGCCTTGACTTGTACATAATATTAGAATACGCCCCGAGCGCAGCGATCTTCGAATATTTCGCAAATGACTACTGGCAACCCCGAACGTCCCGATATTAACTATCATTTTATTGTTCCATCGTTCCCACGGACGACCGTGCACTCTGTTTTGTTTCAAAAAACGAACGCGCATCCGTGCCTCGGGCGCAAAGGAGCTGAGAAATAAAGCCAGTGCTTTCATTTGATAGTCGTTTGATTGCTGGGTGTGAGCACTCTATCATTACCGAATATTATCTGTTGTTCCACTGATGCGTAAGCACTTTTTGACGTGTGTAAGTAGCGTGATTTATCACGATGGTTAGACGAGTCTCTCCAAATTGTTCTTGGCCCATATGGCGTCTACTTCTGTTTCGATTAAGTACGACCATTTTTCTCCGGCCTCCTCTCGTTCCATTTTCGAAATTAACGTCAGATGTTTTGTTTTGTTTCTCTGTGGCACGCTCTGTCGCAGTGACATCTATGTTTTCGTTTTAAATGTATGTTTCTTTAAATGTTTATGATGTTGTCATGCCCGATATAAAATATAATAAAAATAACATATTTATCTGCTCTAAGCGTCGCGAAACCACAACATGCAGCTTGATTACACTGTAGGAAGTGGATTTTGCAAGCCTACTTTTGGAACCGGTTTCGTGCGACTAAGATTCGCTTTACGTCGCCGATGTGAAAATGTTTTGACCCTTATGTCGTTCTCATGTGGTTTCATACTATTTAAAACTCCTTTATACACTTACATATTGAGAGTTATGATCATTTAATATTGAACGACAATATTATCCTAATAAGAATTTAAACTGTTACAAAAATGTGGGTGTCTTATTCATTTCAGTTTTCCCGTATCTATTTACTGACAATCTTCTTATTCATTTATCTTAATATAATTATTTCACAGACCTTGCATCGATATATATCTAAATTTAAATTCAGTAAAATTTATCATGTTATGTTGTCACAAGATTTCAAAATATAGTAATTAAATTCTGCACTCATTATGTAGTGCAAATCATTATGTTTTGCATAATTACCTATTTTATTCTTAACGTCCTTTGTACAAGTTATTTTTGAATGTAATTTCTTTGTACATAATAAATTTTTTGGGCTTGCTTCACTAATATGGGGTAATTTTCACATTAGTATTAAAAGATCGAATGTAGCAAAAGTGAATAACGCAATATTGTCACAAGTTGCACACATTAACCAGTTTTGTGTTAAAAAAGAACAAGTAAAAATCTTGATTCAATGCAATATAAATGGTTTACCTAAAATAAAATATATTATATACAGTAAAGGGAAAACATATAGAATTAATAATTGAATTGAATGACTTAAGGAGGTTATTAATGACTTATTTGTTAATTAGTGTCCATATATAGATATGACAGGTCATCAGGTGGTTGGGTAGGCGTAGGTGTGAGGTGTGGCAACCTTGCCTAGACACAGTTGACTAATTTCTCTGCCACTCTTTATTGAGACAGTGGCATGCAGTTACGCGCCGAAAATTACAAAGAGTGTTTATTATTTTTGTGGTTTTAAATCCCAGTTTCAAAATTTATGTTTTTCCAGTTTTTTTGGAATAGTATGGTATTAGTGGTTGACGATGATTTATGTGGATTTTTTGTATGAATTGTTAGAGGTAAGCTTATTTTTTGTTCCTAACTTTTGTAACTTAACCTAACAAGTTTAAAAATTTTAACACTTAATTTAAAGATATAATTTTTTAACATTGTTCCAGCAGCCAAGATTCCTCTATATTATGCGAGTTTGAATATTGATGAATCGTATAATAAAACTACATTGTTTTTACAACACTTCATTGTTTTCATTCTAAATTTGAATCAATTAAAATTCTATAACGGTTTTCCAAACTGTCCAAAACCACTAATTTTAGGCCAAATTCTTGGAAGGATAAAATTATTATAATATTCCTATCTAAGTACCTATCCTAACCGACTTGAGAAAAAGTTAAAAACAAAAAGTTTGTTTTAACACGTTAATTATTGTTCAAGTTTTTAGATGATGAAATGTAAATAGCATGTTTTTAATTAACGAAATTGCTTGTTCCTTTAACTTATTAACCGGTAACCTTTTTTTACCTCTTTTTAAACGTTTTTAAAGTATGAAGTAACGGAAAAAGCATATTTATCGAAGCATTAAAAAACTTGCATAGTGTTTCGTAAAATTGTCAAGGGCTTGTGAAGTCTATCAATCTGCACTCGGCCAGCTTGGTAGACGACGACCTAAACTCTTTTAGTTCTAAGAGGAGAGCTGCAGAGAGTAGGACAGAAATAGGTTGTCTGATTATGACTGAAAATATCTGATTTACAAGATCTAAATCTAGCAAGTAAGTTCAAATAGGTATAATAATACGTCAAAAGAGAGGTTCATCCTTTACCTCTCTTTTTTCTTACAAAAAAGATAAACATTCCTTCCTTTTTCTTTATAAAAATCTTTAACCTGATGCCTGCCGACCGGTTGCTATGAAACATGTCTGAACTTGCAACCGTAGTCGTCTACGAATTCATAATGAGTTCAACCGAACTTACGGTTATAGCCTTATAACATTATAACCATATTTATACAAATGAGTTTCTGTAAAAGGACGTTGTTACATCCCGTTAAACTATAATTTCATGGTCAATGTGTTTCAAATGTTCAAAATGTTGCAAATTGGTGACATTCGTTTGATTTCGCTTCGGATTGTCACTTATTTGATAATATTTAAAAAACCATTAGGCTTGCAGAACTGCTGAATACTTACATCAGCAGTAACATCAATACGCTTAACATAAACATCAAATTTATAGACATTCTAAGACATTAACAATATCTAGGAATAGGTACCGTGTATTCAGTATTTAACATTTAATTTGACCGGAAAAGTCGCATCAATTTGCGTTTATCTATATTATGATTATTCCAATAAACTCCGTAACTATTTGACTGCAAAGCAATGGTTACCACAGAATGTATATAACTAGACATGTCCTGTCGTAGTATTTGTATGGGTAATCACTGTCGGTCTTCTAGATTAGTTTACATGTTCATATATATTTCTTTTTAGGCCTTTTTGTGATCCAGTTTTTCAAATTAGACATAATAAAACTATAGTTAAAGTACCTTTTTGGGGTTTATGAAAAAAAAATTAATTGGTTACATAAAACATGGGATTATGGCATAATGATAATAATGACCATTGGAACAAACATTTAAATTAGATAACTTATGAGGTAATTTAACTAAGTAACATTCTACAATACATACCTTTTTAAAACTAATCCAGAAAAATAAAAACGCAGAAAAATAAAGGTAAAAAAAATATGTCATGACTTTTCTGATTGTAAGTAGGCTATGGTGACACAGACGGACAAGTTACGATTTCATTGCAACATTGAAGTGGGCAATGTTAGAACAGGATTGTAGGTATTAGGCATTAAACGTAGTATATGGTATAGACATCTTGCGCAAAATCTAGAATCCACTTTGGGCATGTTGTCAATTGATGGTTTCCTACGTAGATAGGTACGTAATGCGACAAGATTCCACTTTCTAAAATATTACGACGTGGCCAAAAATCCTTTCTGTGGAGAGGTTAGCTACATGTTGTTTATTTGTTTTAGAAATAAAGTTTGTGGAAAGCTACCTAGCTTTCCACAAACTTTATTTATAGATCCAACACGAGTTGAAGATAAAACGAAATTAGCACCTCTCAAACTGTTTACAAACGCCGTATCATTGCGAAAATTACTACAAAACTTTACAACCTCATTACCTCCACACTTGTGGGAAAATGGTACGTAACGTAATGGAGATCGGCTACATGAAATTAAAACAATCTGGTTAGTAAAGTGAATCACTTAACTGTTCTCACAGGCTTTATCAAGCGTGCGTTATCGTAATTGTGGGTTTACGCGCTGTAAATTTCAAAGCACGAGGAACTGTTAAAAGTCTTCTAATCTAGAACTGTTTTACCTGTTAAAATAAGCAATAACACTGAAGGTAGTAGTTGCGAAGTATAGCGAATTAGATAATCGTATATTTATTCTACGAAGCTACAAATAAATAGCGAAATTATTTAAGGTTCCACTGGAGCCACGCCTTCTTTGTATGTAACAGTGTAAGATATAGCTTGTTAGACTACAGGCATAGCAGATAAAGATTAGAATTACTATGACATATGTTTTCTTATTGCTTAAATCTAAGTAGATATTACTACTTTTTTGGTTGTCACTAGGAATCCTACATTTTTCAAACCACATAGTTTTTTTTAAATGCATGCTTTTAAATACACAACTAGAATGAGATGTGCATTAAATCTATTCGCGAGCTGTCATTCATCGCCAATAAATTATCTTTGAGCCCAATCATAGCAACTGACATGCGCATACGCATCCAACGATAAGATGGCGCCACTTCCGGCAGGAGGCTGCGATATCCGGTCAACAAACTCAGTTACACTATTGCGATTTATGACGACGCTTTAATAACAAATTTTCGACTTTATTTCTCCGTATTTATAGAACTGAAATAGCGTTTATGTATGATACTTTGCAGTTTGGTTGTGATTATTATTGCATGCTGTTAACAGATTCTCGGAGCTTCTGGTGATTATTTATGGTCATTCAATTTTCAATTGTATATTGTACATTATAGTATTAATTGAAGTATTTAATACATTATATATTTCTAAGTGTTTATTAATTTCAATCCAGCGGCATTTTATATTAGATTTTTCATATAATTAAGTGATAATTAGCTTTCAACGTTTTATTAAACAATTCTGTCAACTTCAGGTAAAAAAGTCCTTTAATTTTATTTGGGGAATTGATTACAGTGGGCATCAGCAGCAACTTACAGTCAGGTGGACAGTATGCTTGTTTCTTACTACTACACAATAAGATTGGTTTTATAATTAGTCTTATGTAATATGAATTATAAATTTTAGTGCTAGCTTAACTATAAAATATGAACTCTATATTTTTTTTAATATGTAGACCCTGTAGAGGTTTATTAATAATAGTATGTAGATTTTTATATAAAAAGAAAATGTTTGCAATTGTAATACGGATAAAGCAAAAAAAATGTCTCTTCCTATTATTATGAATCACAAATTATTCGCTTTACAATTCGGTTAACGGTGCAATGGTCATTTCGGAGAATACCCCACATTAGTCATTATTTTACGTTGGTACTTGAGGTCTCGTTCCAGGAATAGTATGTATGTACTTTACATCTATTGACGTGTTAAACTTTTGACTAAATAACGGAGCATTCATTCGCGTTATTGTTGACCTTTCGAAAGAAATATATAGCTTCAATCCATTCTTAGTTACAAATATTTTGAACAGAAAAAAAAGAAAACAAAATATTTGTCGATGACACCAAATTAAAAAAATCATAACCATTTCGAAATTGTGAACCTAATTTGACCTATCTCATGTACATTTTTAAGAAAATTGTTATATTAGTCAGATTTTATCGTTATCTTTCGAAAAGTCTTAAGTCCCCATAGAGACTCATTTTTTAAATCATTATATGTAAGTTATTCGTTTAACTCATAAAACATAACATATTTTAAACATAAAAGAGTTCTGTAATAGTAAAACATTCAACTAATATGTAATTTAACTGTCTTTACGTTACAAGATTATTTTAACATTTTTCTTTTTACTCTTATCTTTACCGCGTTTATGTAATATTTTCTTTGAACTTACATGCATAAAGCGATAGGTAAAAATAATTATAGCAGGCTTAACTCCCATTAAGTCTTTTAACGCATTCCCTTACGAGGTCGTTAACGCCCCGCATCGTTTCATCATGTCGTTACTGTGTCGTCGCGGTCATTTTGTATCCACCTCCCTTTCTACCATAAAGAGAAAAACAGAGACGGGACGATAATGCCAGTTATTCAAAATGGTCATAAAGATATCTATTTACGCAATTCCATAAAGTTCGATCATTTAGGGGGCGCGATGAGTGTAGTTCATCGCGTATAATTAATTCAGGGGAACGGCTGTAATTATCATTATGCCCGTAAATAAATAACCTAACCAGAAGAATACGGCTAAGTGATATAACACAACTCTATTGAGCTGATGTTAATCGTAACTTGTAACGCAATGATAATTTGGTCCTCCATTGGACTTTTTACGTGTTTGACAATTTGTACATAACTTACCATATTGTATTATATTACTTAAATCTGTATAGAAAAATGAATGTTTGTCTGTATGTCATCGATGAACTCAAAAACGACTGTACCGATTATTATGAAAATTGGTACATATATATAATTTTATACGGAGAAGGTTCGTATAATATTCTCATTGATGCCACTCGTCACAAGGTGGCGGTGCAGAGTAACTTCTGCCCAAGTACAGGGACGGTTTAAAAGATGTGCAAATATGAAAAAAATGCTAGGAATATAGTAAAAGCAACAATTTTCCCATACAACCAGTTCCTACGTTTGTCAAACAGGTGGCATTCATAATTAATTAATTTAACTTTGCCACATTATTTAATTCTAAGGCGATACGAAGTTCGCCGGGGCAGCTCGTACTTCTTATTAAGTAATCAATTCCAATTTTGATAGAAATTAGACATCGAACTGATACAAGTTAAAAAATATTAAAAGTTCAGAGTAAAATGTGGTATTAGGATCCTTTGTGACTTGAATTTTACTGCGCTACACTTACATACATGAGAATGGTTTAATAACACATAATATATTTTTAGTGGGTGTGGTAGGGTAGAAATAACAATACATATAAAACTATTTTAGTCCTAAACACAGCGACTCTATGATGTCTGTGATCAACATCGAACAACATGCATCTGCTGTAAGCTGCTATTCAGTGGTTTATATAAAAGTTTAATGAAAAGGTTCAATTCCTACAAACTAACATGGTTATTAACAGTCACTAATCGAGATAGTGTGAACGATTAAATTGAAGAAGGGCTTTTTATTTAAAAGACGATTATAGGATCCGTAACGATATCGCCTTAGCAACAAGCCACTCATTCAATCAGATTACTGTTTGACCCGAGCAAATCACACCCGACGTGCGACCTCAACGAGTCACTAACCGTTTGCTTCAATTGGATAATGGCTTTAGTTAATGGGTAATTCATACTTCACACAGAGTAGATGAAGAACAGAGCTATCAAGTACAAATAAGATTTTTAATAGTAGTAGTAATTTAGTATACTCATCTATGTATCTATGTATTTTTGTATACCTAACAGAAATGTTAATTGCTGCCGTGATCTACTTTGAAGGGTGTGTACAAGGTGACGAAAAATGGCAAATAATTACATTAGGCGTTCCAACTTAGTCCTTAGGTATAGTAACGCATCTATGGCTGACCTTAAGTGGGATTATTATTTTATCTGGAGTTGCAGGTTATTCTGCGTTGCTGGTTTATTACTTCAATGTATTTTAAAGAAGTTACACAAATGATCTAAAGGATACCTGTAATTTAGACAATATATTTAGTTATTTATTCTTTATTGACTAAAAAATTAATTGTGGTACAATAGGCGGACTTAATGCTAAAATGCTATATTATATATGTTGGAAATATAAAGATACGATGATTCTATTTTTAATTGACCTTCTGTTATTTTTGTAATCTATACCTACTCATTGAACTCAAATTTCCATTGCAAACTGTGTAAAACTGTTATAAAGACGATTTTGCAGTGACTGAGTTATAATCTCTACATGCAATTGTCGCTTTTAAACAGCTGATAGTTAAGTATAATTTTCCTTGCTGGTAGTAAGGGATATGTATCGCACGATGCGCCGGCGCAGATTGATCGATCACCGGAAGCGGCCATTATAGTGTTGTGGGTACAGAATTGAGAGTTCCTTAATTTACACTCATACGATCAAATTGCACTCCCGCCCTCGATTTAAATTAAATTGACACAAAAAGTAGTGTTCTTGCCCAGAGAGCTAGTTGCTTTACGTTATTGAGAATCTTGGAAATGAAATAAGCACTAGTATAAAACGAATTGTTCCAAACATCATGAAAACTACTCACATTCTGTTTAGTATTTACTTTTAAGTCAAATGATTACACTGTAATGTGAACTAATAAAGTTGAATGAGATATTGTCGCAGTTAATACTTAGTTCAATTAAAATAATACTAAAAGACGGCATTTCTATTAATTTCTATCTGTTAGCTACTACATCTTCATTCCGTCGATCTTTTAACATTAAGATATAAAAAGGCTTAAAGGTGGTAGAACCCGTTGTAATTCGACTCCGGCGGCACCACCGCCACACTTATTTCTGAATAATAACAGCAGTGTTAAGCGCTGCTGTGTTCTGGTTTGAAGGGTTTGGTAAGGGAGATAAACTTTACGAGGCATTCCAACTTAGTCCTCAGGGGTAGCAACGCTTGTGTGGTCAACTTCAGTTGGGATTATAATCTTATCTGGGGTGGATCACAAATGTCCATGGGTCGCAGTTGCCACTTACCATCAGGTGGACTGCATGCTCGTTTGCTACTCCAATATGTATATAAAAAAATAATAATAATATCAAATTTATCATTATTTTCGAAAATGTAATGGCTATTCCTACTGACAACGTCTAATTCCATGAGTTGTTTATATTAGCATTTACGCATTATAAGATAAACGATACGTAGAAGATAACTTAAGCAACTTTTAATTGCGCATTTTATCGAATAGTTTGTCTTAATAATATAATCTTGTTTTATTCGTTAACGAACCGGTTTAATTTAACACCTTGGTGTTTTTATATAAGTTATAGTTATTAATAACTGTAATAGCTATTGTATATCCGACCTATTTTTATATTAATAAACAACTTCATTTTTTTATCACAAAGCACTATCATTCATATTTTTCATGTTATAATTAAATAGGAATTTCATAAAGTGCTCAATATTATAATTTACAACTTAATTTATAGTGTAAAATGCTATAGAATTTTACAAATTTGTACAAAAATATATGTTCAATACAACAACAATAGTTTTACGAATCCCATGCATTACTACAGTACCCAATTACATACGTTGATACGGTAGTTACATAACCGAAAGTAGAGCACCTAAACTAAATACATTCTATTACTTCGCATTATCAACTTGGCAAGCGGCACTAAGTTGATAAAGCTACGAAACAACTTTAAATTATGGAAAAAACGTCACAGTTATAAGCCCGAAAAATATATAGCACGGGAATGAGGTTACACGACGAAAACAATGGAGAGATGGTTAACTATTGAATGTGAAGGAGCGTCTTAAATTTATTGGCGTTTCGCTCCGGGAATGTTTTTGTGAGGCTGATAGAATGTTGTTTGGTGTTCGGTGCAGTCGGCAAGCGGGTGTGGTAGTTCGCGCCGACCAGCCAACGTAGCTCCCTCCTTGTGGTAGTCTACACTATGCGCGCCGACAAGTGACATATTTTGTATTGGGGTAAAGCAGCCGGCGCTTTCGGGCCGCGCACACGTTCCGTTAGCTTCTCTATTTTAAAAACGACTTGCTTGACTATATCCGGGAAGGGATCAACCGCATTACCGCGCGTCGCCTACTCCACACCACTGCCACTCATTTTCGATGCAGTCGACCTGCGTACGCGTCGCTGGCCGCTTCGCGCGCACGCGCGTTCATTCTCATGCACCTTTTAAGTTTTGATAATTGTTAAGTATTTTTTAAAAGCAAAAACATAAAAAAATCGTTGAATGAACTCATTCTAAAATACGTGGCCTTTGTTTACGCGGAGGATGGATAGTACGCAGAGGTGATATTAGTGGTGCAAGTTGAGATATTTTTGTTAACATGAGCGGGAGGGAAGGCGGAAATGCAGTTCCGTCTTCAAGTAAGTACACATTTAGTTTTTTTTATCCTGTCTGTTAATGTTTCTTATTTTTTTATATTTCCTGCTATGTTTGTGTACGTTGGATCGCACGTGGTTGGTTGTGCGTACAATCGACTTACGTCTAAAGCTGTTCTTTGCATTGGAACTTGTCACGGCCCTTATCGAACGGATGTGTGACACGCATCGCCTGGAAGGGCAATCATAGAAATTGTTTACAACATCATTGAAATAATTCGAATTGAGGTTAATAGTCTCGTTTTATTAATGTCGCACATATGCGTGCCATGTTTACTTGCTATCATATTCATCAACAACATACAACTAATTATAAATGATTACTTCGTAATTGGAGAACGTTTTCTAGTACTATTTTATGTTAAAAATTATTTTGTATGACACATATTTTTTACCGTTCATAATAATATGAAACAAATTTATTATAATTAGATGTATGTTTTGATTAGTTTTATTAATGGATATGATTATAATATTTTTTGAAGTATGTTAATGTGTTATTTAAATATAAGTTATTAGATCAAATAGAAGTGTTTAGCTGTAAAAGGTTCGTTCAATTTTGTAGATACCTACACAGCGTAGTATTGTACTACACGAAGCGTATGATTCCGTAAAGTTATCGTGGCTTCAAACGTTGTATGCAATCAAATTATGGTGGTAAAACTCGGTCGTAAGTCTATTGTAACAAGGTTCAATATCCAACCGTCTGTTTGTCTATCATGTGTGAGTTACAGAAGTTAGTGTGCGTTTAAGCCGGCTGCATTTTCGAAGGTTTGTAATCTCCATTCCCCACCACTCTTCAACTACGTGTTTTTGTCGTTGACATACCAAAGCGGTAGTGATGGAACCTGCTCGATGTTTACGTGATAATAAAAATAAATTAAGTAATGTTTATTCTTAACAAACGTCAATATCGAATATTCCTTATCGGGTATCGTGAAACATTCTCGGAATTCAATTGGAAAATATCGTATAATAAGAACGTTACTTGTAATCATCGAGAATACCTTAAACACGAGTGATATTTCCGATAGAAATTGTTATTCATAGAGAGTTGCTGAAGAACTACCTACCTATTTGGAATTTTTAGAAAGTCGATGTTAAGTAACGTTACGTCCCTACGGCAGGGTCCGAGTTCGTAACCAGTCAATTAAGTCTGAATGGTGGTACATTCAACCGTCTCTTTCACTCCTAGCCAAAGATCCCGAGCCACAAGCGCCACTTGACGATGATTCATGTTTAAATTCCATACCTGCGATTGATAACAGCAAAAAGTAGTGAATGGCACAACGTTTAAAGATATTTTATTTTCTTCCCGTTCGCACGCATTTCAAACAACACTCCTGTGTCTTGTTTCTTGTTTATTGCGTAAACATTCGTATTTACGAGGTTTTGTTTTACACAACAATAATTTGATTTTACACATTTATTCTACATTCACTTATGATATTCCTGTCGTTTGCAATTTCGTTCCAAAAATTATATCTTTCAAGAAGAAAACAAATAGGAAGATATTCGGGCGCCCTCGGCATAAATGTCTTTAATATCCTGCGAATAGATCTTAATTTTAGGTCTAATTCTTGGAATTAGACCTGAAATCTTGCGAGGATGACTACGTCTAAGATCTATCTCGAAATATCTCATATAAATAAGCCTACCTAACCACACCCTTCGAAATAGAACACGATAGCGCGAGCACTGTTACTAAGTTTAATGCAGAAATTCGCGCGAACATTTCAACTAGATTTTAGGCAGAAATAAGCAATCACGGTAATTGATACAAAACAGAATCATCTGTAAAACTAGTCTCAAAAACGAGTATAACCAATTAATAATATAATTTATTAAAATAATAATATTTATGATGAAATAAATCTAGATTCATAATTCGATACTTTTGTAAGGTAGTTGAACCCTTTATGCTTCGACAACGGCACTACCACCGCCAGTCCTGATTAGACGGGTGTGGTAATGAAGACACATTTTGTTAAGTAACGGGTACTTACGATACGAAATTTTGATTTCTTAGTTGCCGATATTTCGACCCAGTTGCATGGATCGTGGTCAC
>DWRA01000270.1:0-28393 GCA_018250295.1 Spathilepia clonius
CGCGGGGGCGGCGGGCGGCGCGGGGCACACCCCGCCGCCCCCCGCGCGCCGCCTCACCTCTGGTACATACAAACAACCCTACCGCTGTAACTTGTCCACCACAAATAACTCCACAAAAAATAATTGAGTTGCGAACAGTCAAACTCCTAAACGTGAGTGTCCGACACGCATTGTCACCAAAAAGACTGTCTGATATCAGACTCCAGACTGTACCTATGCCTACGGATTGTACCTACGTACCAATAAAGTAAAAATATTTTAAAATCTAATATTTTACGTTATAAAAAACATAAGACAGATTTCAATAAAAATAACGTTAACTCTAGCAAGATGAGACGAATTCTTTATAGTAGATAGTTATTTTACATTGTGTTCGTTATCGCGTTGGTTCGTTATTCTGCAATGTTTTTTCCAAATAACAAAGGTACAACATTTACGTAGGTAGACAAATTTAATTCCGTTGCCGATTGCCAACAAAAGCATCAAAGTATGTTGCAGTTAGCAGTGATAGTTTCTCAGCTGTAAGTCGGTTTAAACGGTGTAGTTAAATCCGGTGATGAGTGGAGTTAAAATCGGTAGTGTGTCAATGCGCGGGCAGTGGGTTTGAAACCCGAGCGCGCCCAAAATACGCGGCGCCGCGTATGGCGCGCGCGCACAAATAAAAGACGATACCAATTTCGCAATGCGCGGTACTCGTGCGATGCGTACGCCGTATGCCGTAGCGTGCAGATATAATACGCCGCTCTGCGATACATTAAGGGAGTCAATGATTCTTTGTGATTTGACCGCGGAAATACCACGGATTCTGACGATATGACGCAGATGGTGCTCTAGCTGCTTTTTTCGTTATCGTACACTCCAATACAGTGTCCTTTGTTAGAAATTTCCTTCTGTGTACGTATCTTTTCTATCTATGTAGGTAGGTATAATTCTTTCAAATCTTTGACATTTATCACATTATAGCATTTATAGGTCTGGGATTGATGAGCTTATGGGATAAATTCAGCATTTAAATAATTAAGTGTATTCTACACAAGGCGGTTTCATCAAGTAAGTATTAAGTACAATTCAAGACATGTGAAATATATATCACTAAGTGTGAAAAATTATTTGAAATTTACGCGGTGTCTATTATATCTCATCCGTTAAGTTTGGAAATTTTATTTTCAAGTATTTTAATATTATTACTACTTAATATTCAATATAATACCTATTTTTACCGTTTCGTATCTTATACACCTGCATGAGTTTCAATTAATTATTATTAACATCTGTACACTGCCTAGTTCAACTACAATAGGCTTAGTTCACCTGAAAAATACAAAAACATACCACGTCACACTACGACATGTCTATAATAAAATCGTAACTGGAGTATGGGTTATGAGCCTACTTGATAAATGAACAAAACAAAACACGAACACCAGTACTATGTTTATCGGCGCTCAACTCAAATTAATCAATTATGAGTACCGCCCACCTTATCGGTCGATGATAGTCTGCTTTTACTGGAAATATTTTTTGTTCGTAGCCATCGCATGTAGATTACTCTTCAGCCCACGGGCAACTTAAGTAGGTACCTCCTGTATATGGAGCTACGTATGAACATCGATCTCAAATTTAATCTAATGATTTTTTATAATATGAGACTAGCAAACGAGCGTATAGTCCACATGAACATCAGATAAGATGAGATTCCTATATTCAATTATATTTATGTCATATGTTGTATGTTTTAAAACACGGGTAAAACGGCGGAACTCAGCTAGTTTTAAGATATAACCCAGCAAGTTAAATTATATACAATTATTTTTAATTCCATTTCTGTGCAATAATAGTTATATGATCAGATTATACGTATTATAGCAATTTTGAAGCTTAGCTGTAAACTGGGAACTTAGCTGTGAACTATTTTGTGTCGTGATATGTACCTATATCCTGGTGTACCACAAAAACTAGGTTGATATATTTTATAGACTGAAGCCAAAATCTAAATTCCTTTTAGTCGATTTAACTTGGACATTTATAGTATAATCGGCTATGAAGATTCACAAGAAACGTGACTCACGTTCTAAGTGTAACTTAGCAAAGCAATCTTTCTCTGGAAGTCATTGATCGTATTAATAAAATCTGTCGTTTTAATTCACTACAAGGAAGGCGTAGGTATAGTAATTAGTATCTAATTGGCGGCTAGCGGGCCGCACTCAATAAAATGTTCTTATCTCCGGACCATTAATTTCGCCGGCCTTTTCCGTAAACCAATTAATTAGACTAATGATAATAGACTTAAAGAGTTGAATGACGGATAGGCATAGTTCTTATCGATGATTGGTGTAATTTATCGCCTTCTGCCCAATTTACAGAATATATGACGAGAGAATCTCCGTAAAATTTGGTGAATTACTATCACATATGAGTATACAAATCATATGCATTTTGTATATGATGGAAGTATCATGCAATTTGCGTGATGATAAGTGGCAACTGCTGCCCGTGGATATGTGCAATCGACCTCATATAATATTATAACTCATCTTCAGAACACAATTTAGTGTTAATTCAACGAGGAAGTTTTGCGAGCTTTTTAGGAACTCGTCATAATTTACAAATGATAGATACTGTCTGAAATTGTGTGTACCTACAGCAATACAACTTCCATTACCTTAGCACCTAATTGTGTTGGTACATTATTTTATAGACATTATAATATGAGTTAATATAGTGAGGCATGGGCTTTTATTAGATCAGTTTCAATCACAGTTAATAATGAATCAGACACAAACGCTATGGGATTAAATTTCAAGGAAGAGTTTTTATTCCGGTACCTACTTATTTATTAGTGGATATTTGCTAAATGCACTTTAATATGCAAAACTTAACGACGTTACTCTGAAACGTTAAAATTCATAAGCAAGTGCAAATGTAACAATGTTACATCTATTACTCGGAGTTGCTTTGATCATAACAATTACGATTTTGCAATCGTGCCAAAAACATAGGTGCCGCGTTTTTGTAAACAAGTGACAAATCTTGTCATCGAGCACTAGAAATCCTAATAAAATGGTTCTTATTATAATTCTTTACTGTTGAGTTAGTAGTTACTTTGAATTAAAAGTAATAAGTTAAAGTTATCATTTTAAATACAAATATAATAAATTCTAAAATAACCACCACTGCATCTAATCCGAATTTCTTCAATTTAAAGTATTTGTATATCATTTGGGTACTTACCTAGATAAATGAATGAAACAGTTGTTCATAGCTTTTTTTTTGCTTGTATTGATGTTTTACACAGAGTGCCAAATAAATGGATACAACATTATCTCCCAGTACTTTGAGTAGAATTGGGAAACTACCAATCCCAATTCTGTATATCGAGGACAGCCCTGTCTTACTGACTCACCGACCTACTGCCATAATTACTTTTCCCACGACAGTGTAATGAAATTTGGAAAACATCCTGTGGTGCAACGTAATGTTTATTTTAAGAGGAGCGAAGACCATGTCATAACGATCCGAATTTTCGCTGAGGGTAATATAATAACTAATTAAAAATATAAGCAGAAATCCTGAATATACGTATTCTACATTTAATTCCATCCCAATCTTTCAAGGCAATTTTAACGAAATCGCACATGATTGCAGTTACCAAGACATATCTATAGATCACGAGTGAGATTTCAATCTGGATTAATCGTGTAATGTTTCAACAAGTCCAGCAATGGGACGCGAGCTCCGAGCACGTGTGTTACTCACGCTTCCTACACGTCACCGTGACGTAGCGCTGGCGGGCAGCCAACGGCCGCCGTGACGTCACCACACACATGCGTACCGCTTATGAATTGGCCATCACTTTTCACGTTTTCTGTTCTGTCTATTTATCGGACGAGGAAGTAAACACGAAAATTATTTGGTTGTATTTTCGTTTCAATTTTAGATGCTTCACATATTTATGCAAGGTTTCTGTAAGAATGTGTAACGCCAGGCTTTTATTTCTGTTGAGAATTATTTATGAAAATCGCGTGGGTATTATACGGAAAAATGTGTCGGTATGTAGGTACGTATGAAATGTCTCAGAGTAAATTATTTAACTACGCTCCCAAAAGTACAATCAACATTTGTTTTACATTATCTGTTCTATTTGTAAGATTTCGCAGATTTATAAAACAGTACATAAAAGGTAATATTTGTTAAGCCACATTCAACACGCTCGTCGAGGAAAGGCAAAGAAACATGTGATGCGCGACATGTTTTCTTTCCGCTGTTTGCTCAAACATTTCCACGATATATTATTGTTGATTAAACATGATAACATAAATTTAGAACCATAGATGGTAATGAAAAACTAAGTACACAATATGTCTATCTTGCTGTTATCTTTTGCACACGTTTGCCGAGCGCGCTCTTCTCGGTGGTATTCGTAACTGGTTTTTATAAACAAATATGCTTTTGGATTCCGCTATGCAATTCACATACTAAAACGGTATGTTTCGTTCAACCCATTACTGTCCCACTGCTGGACATAGTGGACCGCGGTAGAAATGTGCAGATCGCTAATTTGATAGAATTCACACACCTTTGAGAACTTTCTTTATTAAAGAAATCTCATACATGTGTTACTTCACCGTGAAAGCAAGTGGTATTTATTTTTTAACACGCACATAACTTCGAAAAATCAGTGATGCACTTATACTCCTGAGATCGAGAACGGAGTTTCACACTACTAGACTGTGACTGGTTCGAGTTGTCATTAAGGATTATCAAATGATAAATTGGACCTACTTATGCAAACAGGAACCAATCCACACACATGAAAAAAACATTAAACATGTTAATGATCTTCAACAAAATGATATTCATATACATAGAACAAATTATTTTGTGCAATATTGTAAACAGATTTTATTAAAAATAATCTTAAATTTTACAGTATACAAAATTTTGACAAAAATGGTTTTTTTCAACACTGTCGTTGTGTGGATTGGTTCCTGTTTGCATAAGTAGGTCCAATAAGTAGGTCAAATAAATAATATAATAGTTTGTTACCTACTGGTCAAATAGAAGGTTTATTTAATATGGTTCTAAAACATTTATTATACCTACTCAGTTTCAAATATACTTTTTTTATCTAGAGGGAAACCTTCAAAAGATACCCGGTGCCATGGGAGCAATATCGGGTTATGTGGGATTTTTACCCACTAAAAGACCGCGTGCCCGTCCTCAGTGCTATATAGAGGATTCCGGAATCTCCAATGGAACGCGACCGGAGTCTCCTAAACGCGTTTTAAATATACCAAATTTTTACTGAACATAACAAAATTTTACCACAGGTTAACGCCCTACTATGATTATTTGTTTTATTTAGTTATCTAAGAGCATGTATTACGTACACCATGAATGGCAAGAAGTAACGCCGAGGCATTACATACTCAACAATTTCTCTGCTTTCGTCACGTGTAGTTAATTAGTAGAGTAAGAGATAGAGATTTTATTTGTTGTTTTTATTACTATGTGATCCAACCCTAGAAAAGATATGAGGTCTACCTGAGGTCAAAGTCGAAACACCTCGGATAATTATATCTCCCTTAGTACACACTACCCCAACCAGAACACATCAGTACTTAAGACTGCTATTATTAGGTATAAATAGGAGTGACGGTGGTGCCTCCAGAGTCGAAACACATATGGTTGTACCCCATCACACTTTAGGCTAACTGCAATACATAAGCAGAAAGAGCAACATTTTCTGTACAATTAATGTGCAACAGTGTTACGTATTATATACGAGTATGTACGTAATTCTATGCTAGAATCATTTGTCATTGTGTTAAATGAGATGACATTTTCTCGCTAGTGACCTCAGCGCAGTATAGTCTTCAAGATTATTCCAATTCAATTATTTTATATTTTATGGTAAATTGCAACGTAGTGACGTTATTGTACTGCGTCGTTCACACTAAATTTCGAAGTTTGTCCCGATCTTTAAGGATATATCGGGTACGTACTTGGCGATATTATAATAGAGTCAAATAAATGGCATAAAGGGAATGTTAATAGCGTCCGTATTAGGTGTACGGGGAACAGACTGTATTATTGCGTGAATCATAACCGCGTAGGACGAAACGTACGGACGGACACGCAGTTGGCCGCGTTCGTGCTGTATCTTGTACACAAATTATGCTTTTATGTTTATTGTTTTAAAGCATAGGTTTCTATTTACGACTATTGATTTGTGTCTAAATCTGCTGGAGCGCGGAGGAGGGAATCTGAACATTATTTATAGGTTTTTTACTACAAAACAGAACCAAAGCAAACGGTCGATAGATATGGGAACGTTAGTTTACATAATGTCCATTTTCAGTTAAAACAATATCTGGGCCATGCTTATGGTTAACAACGACATTAATGACTTACTCGTATCATAAACTCCTAATTTGATTATCTAGTTTTATTATATCAGTGTTTTTAAACCGTCTAGTATGTAAAATATTTTGTTTATAAGTTGTATTTTATGATGATGCAAAAATGAAATCCGTACAATAGTTTACTTTATTGAAATTTCCTTACAAACTTATTAAGTTCTTATCAATTTTTAATTAGGTACTTTAAAATTGGATATACTTAATAGAATAAAATAAAATTGACAAATGACAATTATACTTTATAATTAAGTATCCGTTAAATATGCAAAACAGACACATGTTTAAATCGAATCATCGTCAAATGCGTTTTTTTCTGTTTATCATTAGAAATATTTTACTAATGAATGATTATATTGTTTCTTTTTTTACTGAGGCTTCGTGATCTACGTGACAAACCTATGTAAGTTTTGTGAACCCCAAGTGGTAGCGACCCACACTTTGAAAAGCTCTGATGCTAATCATAAAAGTTTTGATTCAATATATTAAATTGACTCAATGCCAATAAATTGTCAGTGGGGTTCCTATTGTTGGAATTAGATACATGTTATTATAATGTTCCGATAACATGAGAGACAGAAATGGTTAATAATTTGACTGCATCAACGTATGTTTATTTGTTGGCAAACGTTCGCTTGTTGATTCATACTGCTCTTCCTGCAGTCACGCAGACGAGAACATTAATAAATTTGCTAATTTGTGCCTTACGACAAGGCATAATCAAATCAGTTACATCTACAAAGTATTGAAGACTTGTAGGGTTTCAAAGCAAGTTTTTATCATTTAAACGATACCTACTTATTACGACGCTGTGGTTTTTTATATTGTGGAAGTAGCAAACGAGCATCCTGGCGGTAATTGGCAAGTGCCGTCCATAGATCTCCATAATCACCCTCAGATAAGATTAGAGAACTAAGTTCAGTCACAGATGTATTAGTACCCCTGAGCACTAAGTTAGAACGCCTCAGACAAGTGTCTGTTACCACACACCTTTCAAACCAAAATACAGCAACGCTAAACACAACTGCTATAAGGCAGAAAAAGGTATGGTAGTGTTCCCTTCGGAGTCTTGCTACAAAGAGTTCGACCATCTTCAAAATTTTTAGAATTGTTTGAAATTCTGACTCTAAATCTGGGAGTCCAGAGGTTCAAATCCCAGGGACTAATTGTAGAAGTTATAAGCGTATCAGATATTAATGATCCGTTGCTTTAACCGCGATAGAAAATATCGCGACAAACTTACAAGTCCTAGAGTTCTTCAAAAAAAATCTCAGAGGTGTGTGTATTATACCAATCCGTACTTGGCCAGCTCGACGTGCTATGGCCTAAAACCCTCTCACTCTAAGTGAAGACCCGTGCCAAGCAGCGGTAAAGTAATGAACTGACAATAAACTACCAGTTATCACAGATGGGCTATCTTACAAGACAAATACTTATAAGTTTAATTTCAGTATGGGGCTCGCAAGATGAATTTATATGCATATGTAGTCCATTTCGCGATAAGGGGTGAAATGAGCCAACATACAAGAAACTTAAATTAGAACGATGGCCTGTCTACGGTGGGTCACAGATGTAGCGCTAGTTTAAAGATCCTTTGTACTTTAGGAACTATACTAATCTCAGCCCTCAGAAACGCCGCCGATCAAATAAGTATTCCAGTATTATTTTAGGCTGTTAATAACAAAATGTTAACAGTCTAATTTTTTGGTTTTGAGTTAAGTTAGATAACCTAAATGCGAGGGCTAAATCAGTACTTTCCAGTCAGATGTAAAAGAATGTTAAAAGTTAAACAAGCAGCGGGTATATTGGTATTTTATAAAAAATGTTTTAGTATTTTAAAATTAGGTAGACACGCACAATAATAGGTAGTTTGACGTGAAATATAGAATTACGCAAATGTATTTTATGTATTTAAACAAATAAATACATTTGGTTAGAATGACAATGAAAATTATTTATCATTTATGTTAATTCTGTCGTGCGATTATTCACCTATTGTTAACTAATCAGAATAGATTACCCTCCATCGGTCGTTAATCAAAATATATTAAAGCATTGTATATAAAGTTGTTTCACCAAACATATTACTCTTCCAATTTGTGTTTGCAGAGGCTACTTCTAATTCATTACATATAAGGTACTAAACCCTTATACGGCACACAGGAGTTCGGATCTATTACTGTTAATGCTTTGAATAAAGGTAATATATTGGTTTCGGAGATAATATATTTGGTGCTAACAACTATCTTCTGAGAAAATTCGCAGATGTACCAACTTTATAAATTTTTTTTGGTCAATCGTTGATCAAGTTTATTTTGAAATATGTCTGTTTATAAAATATAAATTTTATTTGCCTTTTGAACTTTAAATCTTAAAGCAAAAGTTGGCTCGACAAACAAAATATTGTGTTTCGCGGATGTAAAGATGTTAATTTGTAAAACCGTAAGCAACTATTTACATATTATTTGAATAGAACAGACAATGATCCATTAAGTAACTTAACCCCATTACACAACATCCGGCCGATTGATAACCGAAAACATCTCGATGTATGACAGATATATTTAGACAACGGTACGCTATGACGAATTCCAAAGTACACGGTTTATATTATTCGCAAAACACACACGAGAATATGAACAGAGAGGCATTAGGAACAAAGATGAGATTTGCTTGAAAGTTATGCCGTTAATAAGTTGCGTTGAATAAGGAATATTCGCTATTGGTGGGGGACAATTTGACACTCTCCCTATATGGCCTATCCGCTAGGTGAAGCTTTCTGCGGTAATGAGCCGGGTAAACAATTTCTCAAGTACATGACACACATATTGTATGTCAATTTCGTTAGCTTTGTAAATTTTTGCAGTGCTAAGAAACCCAAAAACAAATTTCGAGGAATTTGCCAGTAGAGGAAAAAAGTATTTTAAAATTCGTACTTGTGGTTGACACTGCCACTGTCACTTTACTTAAGTGATTGAGAAGTAATAAGATACTCAAAGTAATAAGTTACTAATAGTTACTAAATGTATAACTGTGTGGATCAAAACACTTAAATAAAAATAATTAATTTACTAAATCATACCTACTGTTCAATTTTAAACTTCGTAAATTCATATTTACATAAACGAAATTTTAATGAAACTGTTTTATTTGCGACGAAAATGTTTGAAAATCTTAGAATACTAAAATATGTTAAAATTAATAATAAATATAGAAATATTAAATAAACTTTATAGAAAATGCAGTTATTCTTGAATATATTGAAAATAAATAAGTTAAAAAACTTTAGCAAGCACAGTTCGATTCACTTTTTGTAGAGCATAAATTAGTTCCACTATAATAGATTGTGTTAATTAAAATAATTGCCAACAACAATGAGGATAATACGAATACGAGTGAGTACCTAGCTAATACGAAATCGTCGGAAACTATCACAATGTAAACAATGATAACACATGATAATATCAACGACCAATGTTACCGCCGTGGAATCGATAAGACGCACATCACTCCACTGAAGCACAATTTAATTTAATTTGCAATTGCGATTATCAAAAGACACGAACTAATTATGTGCTATCATTGCATCACTGGCACCGAAACACGATAAAAAAACACCCGGCACGTAGGTTTCGTGGAGAAAAAATGTTATTGTAAATAATCACCTCCGCCTTCTGGCAGCATGAGTGACATCCAAATCCTTGAGCGGTGCAGTGCGAGGGCCGCGGGGCGCAGCGGCGGTGCGGCGGCGGTGCGGCGGCGGCGCGGCGGCGGAGCGGCGGCGAGCGCTGGCGAGGGAGCGCTGCACTGCTGCGGCGGCTGCACGCGTTATCAGCGCAGAGGTCGGAGGCGAGTCGCGCGCGCTGCGCCCGCGCCCGTCTAATCTAAATACAGACAACGCGGCCCCGACCAAAATCGCTCGTATTGCTTTCGGTTTTCATACGGCCTAAATTTAGAGGCCGCTGGCTACAGAAATAAATGCGTTTTTACGTGTTTTTCACGAGTATTAGACGGGAATAGAGGGCGTTTTCGCGGAGGCTGGTGGTGTGCCAGCGCGCGGGAAACCCGAGATTCGTGCCGTATTTGGCAGGCGGCGGGCGATCACCGACGCTTTTGGGTATTTAGTTTCGGCGTCCCGCGCGGCTAATTCGAGCCGCTTCCGTCGGAGCAGCGGGATGCGATACCTGCGCGCTTCCTACCTTATATGGACATGCGTTTACACTGAATCACGCGCCGAACGCACGACGCTTGGACAATTCTTACAGGCGTTGTTTTCAGCGCACTATACCTAACTAAGTGACACAACCATATCTTAATTCATAACTACAACGACTAATTCTATTAGCTCGGTAGTCATTAACCAACAAAATGTTTTCCTGAATTTTTGTTACAACAAATTCCCATACTACTAATACTCCATTGTAGTAGTACTTGCGTAGTATCTTCGTTGTTTTTATTAGTCACCTATTACGTATTTGTAAAAATAACATCTACTTTAGCTGAGTATGTACGATGTAAGTACGTACAAGTTAAGTAGAATTCAATGAGCGTATACTATTATCCTCATTATCATCCTTCAATTATTACAACTTTTTTCGCTAAGTACAAAATTTTTGAAACATGTTGTACTTTCGCCGTCCTGCCAGGTTAGTAAAGGAATTCAATGACAGCGAGTGAAGCGGAATAATTCCTCTAAATCGCTCTATATTTAGCCGCACTGAAATTTCAATGATAACATATAATAGTCATGTGAAAACACCACTCGTCTTCAGCCAGGGAGGGAAATAAAAGAAGTTGAATGGTCTCCAGGAAGAGTTACCTTTTCCTCCCAGACCATAACGCGCGTCAGCTCGCCCCTCGGCAATGTTCTAATGTAATTTAATAGGTCAAAGTTATCGTCAAGTTTTGAATTTATTTACTTACACTTTTTTGCACATAACAATGCAACTTGTCGTCATGCTCAAAATCTATTCTGAACGACATTATCAGATTTTTAGATTTAGAGATTATTTAATTGCATTGGAATGATTAGAACCTTATTAACCTGATATTTATCATCCTAATGATAATGATAATAATGTTAATGTATTGAACTTTAAAATGTTAAAACTAAGTTTATTTTTTATATTTATTGTCTGTATATTTTCTGTATAGTTTTTTAAATATTTATATAGTTTGTCTAAAGTTATACCATACGTTCTTTTAACTTTAGAGTGTTCTCTCCGTGTATCGCGAAGATACGGATAGCAATAAGATCTTTTTCGTATTATAATGCAGATTTATATACATTTCAAAATGACACGCGCTGTGGAATGTAAGTGATAGCCGCTAGAATGAGGTAATTCTCTCAAATGAAATATATGGGCGTTGGAAATGATGTTTAATATAAAAAGTGGAATTTCGACCACATTGGTACATTAAAATATACTGTCAGTATGCAGCTAATACTCGGTACATAACAGCCATTGCCTACGTAAGTAACCGCTGCAAAATTTCATAAGCACGTCGCGCTCCATTTGCATAAACATTAAAGTCCCTTCGAACCACGATCTATGCGGTACACTCGTGGAAAAAATATAACTATTTATTTATTTCTTGCTTGCATGCTAGCACATTACCTAAAACATATAACATGACATAAAAAACATTTAAAGAAGTTACACATTGCTTGCGACTTATCCATTGTTCACTTATATCGATTAAATATGCTACTTAATTAACTTATATTTAATTTAATTTAAATGAGGCGATCCAACATGATTATTTTTAAAGAGAGTGTAGAACTCCTGCACATTAAACAACACTTTTTAATTGGATGAAACTTATAGTTTACATACTTAATATGAAACACCTCACTTTATATTACTTCAGTGTCATCGTACCACCTGCTTAACAAATCGGTAATAACACATTTTAAGATACATGTTAGCCAATCTCTCAATGATTACTTTTTTATATTCACATAAATAATGTCCATACAGTTTTGTCTATATTTACTGTATACAAAAAAATATTCTATGTAATTTGTTCTTTGTAGAGTCGATAGTAGCTATATTACACCAATACTGTCTGACATTTAGTTCTGCAATAACGCAATTATTTGTGAATTTAGCATATTGCTATTTAGATATAAAATACGTTCATGGCAGTACTGTCAGTGTGACCGTGTATAATTGCAGCGCCACCTACGGGCCAGTATAAATATTAATATTATATCCTAATATGGCCGCCCGCTGCCTACTTGATTGCTTAGTACTTTCTGAAAATGTACTTCGGATTAGCATAACAATATTAATTACTGGAGATAAGAAGCGGTCGCAACTCCCACTACCCTTATTCTGGTGACTATATCGCAATGTTACCAGTATACATAACAACAATATAAAGAAACACTTAATATAGAAAATAAGATGTGAGTGTAGGATGACGGTTTTTTTTATAATATTTGTTTTTCTTTTTATAGTGCATGATACTGCTGCGTTCTGTCAAATCACTGTCTGTGTCTACGCTTGTTTACTACTGTTACTAGACAGAAAAAGGTACGGCAGTAGTACCTCCGGAGCAGAACTTCAAAGTGTTCTGAAGAAATTGCAATGACGTACACCAGCCTGCGTAACGTCTTATAAGACGAAACGATAATATACGTATCTACAACAGATATATATATAATCGTGATAAAAAATGAGACAAGTAATGATGAAATAGTACGGTAAGTGGACCCAGTTAGAAAAATAATTCACCTTTCACCAGCGTGGTGGGGGCGTGGCGCGCAAACACTCCACCCCCGCGATTGCTACACAGTTGCCATAGCCTACAACCAAATAGTTTTGAACTCAACTATACTGTACAAAGTTAAGACATTATTGTTTTTCTTACTTTGTAGACGTAGCAAATGAACATGTAGACGATCTGATGGTAAGTGGCTGAGACCATAGACATCTGTAATCAACCCCAAATAAAAGTTGAGTCTTATGTGAGGTCGACCACAGATGATATTCTTCCACCAAAACGCAAAAACTGTTTCACAATAGAAGTAGATGTAGTGGTCGCAGCTCTCTGGTTAAACTGTACTCGTTCTACCATCATTCAAAACATATTCAATGAAATGACAAAATGATACTGAACCCGAGAAATTAAATCATATCTCAAAGCCAGTGACAATTAAAGAGAAAGTTGAAAATAAGTGCTTAATAAAATAATTATGATCTGCCTTAATACCAACATTTACTCGTTATAATGTCAATTTCAATACATGTATCTTGGGTATTATTTAATGGCCCATTACGCCTCTTGAGCAGACCACCCTACCTGTGCTGCAGTGTGTAATCATGGAACATTTGCATAATATCTGCTAATATAAACATTTTACATGTGGGCATTAAGTTTTCATTGATATTAAGTTAACGAAGCGCAGTAGATCAAGTTGGTACAATATATTTTACACAAGATTGAAGTAGAAAATGAGCATGCAGTCCACCTGATGGAAAGTGTATAAACACAAACAGATCTAGGTTAGGTTAGTAGCAGTACCTGAAGTCGTTTACAAATGAATTGCCATCACTGAGGACTCAGAAGTAAACATGATTTGTTAGTCTTCAACTCAATAAAATCTACTTCGTGGTCTTGTGAAGAATAGTAAAAAAGGATTAAAATTTACATAATCCTCAAATTACAATCTGTATTAAAGTCCTACCACAATTCCATAATGTGACTATCCCATTGCTGGGCAAGGAGGGTCACTCGGAATGAGAAAAAAACAAAGTTCATTAACCTGTACAAGCACGGGTTACTAAATTCAACAATTGAAAAACTTTACGTACTCAAACAAATTGCTTTGAGATATTCTGCTTAATGTCTAATATCTTCCATTACATATATGACGTGGGAAAAATAAAGATTTCTAATCAGACCATCACATCATGGCGGGCTTACAGCCATTTTATCAGCCTATAACTGCGTAAAAGTAAAAAGATATGTTATGATTGGTTGTAATTAACAACTTTTGGTACAGGGTTCAGCTACTGTTGGGACAGAGTTCTGTGGCGGAGTGGTAATGTGTGTGTGTCGTCACGCTGTCGTAAGCGCGCGGCTGTCGCCCGCCCGTGACGCACGCCGCGGGGGAGGCACTAGGGTTCACACTTTAACTTTTATACATACTATAGTTCTATGTGTAGTTGTTCCTATACGGCTCAGAATTACTCTATTTATGCAGGGTATGAAAGGCTAAAGTATCGCCAAGTATATAGGTACTATATACTAAATTCTTATAACGAAATCGAAGCGTTATGAAGGGTGACTTAACCATAAGGAATAGCCAATAAGAGGAGAGGAGAAGAGATAAACTGATTTTTGTAAAAACTTCTTCAAATAAAAATAAAGATGGGAATCGAACAAACTCATTCTACAAAGTCATTTAGAGTCTGCAGAAAGCACAAAGACGATTGAAACATTTTAGTGACATACAGATTTTTTTCTCATCCTAAATATTAATAATAAAATGGTATATTTTATATTATCTTGTGTGTTAAGTCAAAGATATTCAAAATTAGCAAATGTTTATAAGTCGTAGACAAATACAAACATTTTGAATTTAATCTTTCATGTACGCTGCAGCCCTGATAATTTTGGGGCAAGCGCATGTAGGCGTGCGGCACCGCTGGTGGGCGACTTCCGAACTGTATCGATCAAACACATGCCTTACTTGGTATGTCAATATGTCTTATCAATTGTCTCCAATTCTTCTATCATGAAGCCATGTGGGAGATGAGAATGTTTAATTTTAATTAGTAATCAATTACAATTATTTTTTGTACACTTTAATGAACTCTCGGCAATTATATAAAACTGACAGTTATCCGTTATCACGTCATGTATATCGTCATTATGCTCATTTTAATCTACAAAAAATGATACAAGTTCCCGAAATGATTATTTCTAAGCTTGAACTTATTCAAAAATCCATCCACGCGATTTTCAAAATAGGTGAATGTATTTTGACGGGATTTTGATAAATTAATAATTTTATATTTAAGCATTGTACCGTGTCATTGAAAACCATCGAAAAACCTTTAAAGCGGTACGAGGAATAAATCCTTATATTTAATGAGGAAGTTATAATTCACATTTTCGTAGAATTTATCGTTACTTCTCATAAAGCCCTGAAAACTGTCAGAAAATCGTGCGTCTGTAGTGAATCACTTGGTTGGCTAACAATTTAGGACTACAATGTCGTATATTCCCAACCGTGCCAATTTTATTTTGATATATAGTAAACAGTGCATTTGTAAACTTTCCGTTACTTGTTTTAAACTATGTTTATGAATTAGATACTTATAATTTTGAAGTTCGTCTACGATTTTCGAAATGCTACCGTATTCCATTTTGAACTCTACTTCGCGTAATTACTAACTCCCTACTAACCTACTGTTACTAAGGAATTTATAGTAGATATTTGATTTAATCCCTTTTTATCACTTAAGCGTTAATGTGCCCTGTTTTCTACTGACAATCATAATGTAATACCATAAGTTCATTCTTGAATAATACACATATATTAAAATCTGCCCAATAACAGCAGTGTTAAGCGCAGATATATTAGGCGATAGCCTAGCGGCTAACCTTGGGCCCTCATCCAAAGGGATCTAGTTTCGTATCTTACGCATATACTTAGGTTTTTTTGAAATTAAGTGCATGTTAGAAATTTTTATCGCTTACTTACGGCGAAGAAAAACATCGTGGGGAAGCCAACACGCCTGAGTTTTACAAAAGTTCTTAAGGGTATGTGAGGACTATCAATTCACACGTGGTCAACGAGGTAAACTATGGGCTAACCTCCCCTCACGCGGAGTTCTTTCACTCTTTCACCTATTGGGTTTTTAACGAAACACATAAGAGACTTTAGTAAATAAAATAGCATAATAAAACAAAACCATAACATGACAATAAAGTGTACAGATCCTTTGTCAGCTATGAATATGGCAGTACGGTAGAGCGAGATGGGCAGTTTGCGCGGAGCGTGGGATCCGCTTTTGGTGAGCCTCCTCAGCGCCGCGGCCTTCCTACGTGCCCCCCCCCCCCGCACGAGATACTACAGTCGGTCTCAAAAATAACATATTTTTTTTATATGATAGAGTAGCAAACGAGCATGCAGTGCACCTGATGGTAAGTGGCAACTGCCACCCATGGACATTTGTAATCTACCACAGATTAGACTAGAATCCTACTTGGGATCGACAACAGATGCATTGCTACCCCTGAGGACTAAGTTGGAATGACTCGGATAAGTCAGTCTCCCTTACCACAACCTTCAAACCAGAAAACAGCAGCGCTGTACACTGCTGTTATTAGGCAGAAATAGATGTGGCGATGGTGCCGCCGGAGTCGAACCTCAGAGTTCTACCATAATTCCTATAAAAATACTAATATAACAAAATGGACATAACATAACAACACATCATTTTGTCATACGCATGTTATTTCCTTTTTTATGACATTGATGTTGAATTCTTTAAAATTAAAATAAAACACATCAGGCCACTAGAGTACCTGTAATAAAAATATGGTACTTTTGATGTGGACGTTTGCGTCTAGATACCCATGGAAACTATTTGAACGTCACCGGATTGTATCACAGTAACAAATTTTTACACAAAAACAATAATTGACTTCAATAACTACTTTATTATTTTTACCATACGTGACGTATTTTTGTAAATTAAAATAAATTCTAACAAATAGTGTCTTTGCTCACACATTTATCCTGTATCATTGATGAATCCTTTTAATTTTAGGTAGGTACCTGTAGGTACATACAAATATTTAGTGAATAGCTTGAACTATTTTTTTTATTGTCGATGACAATACTATTCCATAAAATATTGAAGGCGGACTGTATATAAATTTAGTGATTCAGATATTATTTACCGACGAGTGCATGACAATTTGGACATGACTCGCTAATGACCCGCCCGCGCGTGCTTCCACCGCTTTTTGTCATCTTGTGGACACAGACCTTTATGACACTTTACACTGCTTTATAGTACAAAATTTAAACCGCACGTAGACGTTTACTGCGCCACACATAACCGTAGATAAACTCTATTAGATAAAGGAAGCCAACAAGATTTTAAGAGCCTCTAACAGTAGCGGTAACTGCCACCCATCACACTTTCCTGTTCAGTACATTATCCCACTAACTGATGTGGGTACTATGTGGTTTGCATTATTGGCAGTGAAATAAACCTATAGCCTAATATAGTAAAAGTTTCATTCACTTGTATTCAACATTACGAAGTGACAGATAATGCGTTTTTAGATCAGCTTATTGCGAATGTAAAATGCAGTTAATCTAAAATCAAAATAATATGTATGTAATAGAATATATATTGTAGGCATTTACCTACATTCCATATTGCTTCTATAATAATAAAATGATTTTTTTATTTAGGCCCATAATATATTTTGATGATAGTTTTGTTAACGACCCATTAGTAATAAGTATGTTCAAATCGGCTTGAACTTCGTGGTACATTGTCACTACAGATTGAGGGAAATAGTAGTAAGGGGTTAAGGACTAAACACACTTAACCGCGGTACAGCGGGCTGTCATATCTTGTTCAAGTATCAATAATAACTCCAAATCGGTGCGGATTCGATCGGAGTTCGCCAAAAGCAGGAACCAATAAATATAAGACATTTTGGTCTCGGCCCAAAACGGTTCGTGTCCTCGCAGTTATTTCCTTATACCCTGCCAATAAGACCATACTCATGAGCATATTCCGCAGATAGCATTGTCTCTGCCGGTTATGGTTTACGGCCGCCATCTTGTGCTGCCATCTTCGGTAATCGGTTACTCATTAGTATTTTGGGCGCGAAATCAAAAGTGCAGCGCACTGACCTGCGCAACTGACATCTGGATGCATTTTGGTCACGTATCACCAACTTAACTTAGAAGCAGCAAATCGACAAACATGTTGCTACATTCAAGCCAAAATTGCGTAAAACATGACAAAAAATTATTTATAAAACAATAATCACTGAAATATTATTATATTTTATAATTAGCTACTAATCTACACCTGTTTACATAGTTTTCTTACAAATTAATGTATTTGACATGGCGGTAATAATTGTTTTGTGGAATATCTCGGTGAATCATAGAATCCTACGAACCACGCAGATTGGAATTGATTATTATCTACGCTTTCACGTCAAATTCTTGTAGATATAATATTTCCCATCGAAGTACGATGGCAGGTGGACGCTTTGACATGCAGAAGATCGAGCGTATCGGTTAGAAAGGTGAACCAACATGGTTCGACTGACCACGTACCACCGACGTACCTATTTGTAACGTGAAGCAGTACTATAGGGGTCTAGCGCAGCAGTGCATACACCTGATAGTCAGTGATACCGTGTATGCAGTACAGTGCTACTCTTCTGCTTTAATTTTATATAAACAAACCCTGGCCACATTTGCAGCATCCTTGTACAGTAATTAGACTCGGTAGTCCCGGTAGGCAGGTACGACTTTTAACTGGAAAGAAGCGACTGAGAAAAAGAAAAAGAAAATTTGTGACAAACTAATAACTCGATATGTTTTCGCACCAAATGATCAATGATTATACACTGACTTTATATCTAGCCTATAAAAACCTCATAAAATTCAATCAATACGTAATAGAGCTCGAGGCGTTAAACAAATTATAAGGTGTTGAGAATGATATGGCACCATTATGGGCAAATGCGAATGTTTTTACATGTTTATAGCTATAATTACTGCGATTTGTGACGTGGGCGGCTCCTACACCGCGGTAATGATTCAGCCAATCCTTCTGAGAAGTGCGATAAAGTTTTCAATAGCCACTGAGATCTGAGGGAAGATGACAGATTGAGGTGAGCACCAAAATGAGCCACTGAACTTGTATTAGCATAGTGCTTTGTAACGATTTGGAGAGCTATGACAAATATTGAAGACGGGTTATGAGACATACGTACCTAATTGAATACGGATGGTATGTCTGTGGCCAATATGTTATGCGTAACAACTCTTACGTTCATCAGCAAGAATAAACAGTAACCAATTTCTGCCTACCAAATTTTGAAATTTGACAATATTTCCTGGCAATCATTGAATTGAATAATAATTTAACGAAGATTGACGAGGTTGTAGGACCTTGTTATTGCTACAGTAGGATTTTCCCATGGACCTTGCATACCGCATGATTTCTATCAGTCAAGAGCACCGATCATTGGTAATAACAATGGGTTCCAATAGCCAATTATCGTCAGTTGACTCGTGTAGCGCTTCATAACACTAAAGAGAGGGTAGAAATAAGATGTTCATCAATCTAGAAATTTCAACATTTATTTCCACAGTATATACTGCCCTACATTAAATTAATTGGAATATCTCCGGATTAATTGTGAAACGTCGAAGGCACAGTAGCCGTTACGGTTAAGGTTTAACGCGTGAACAGATCAGTCTATAAAGCCAGCCCCCGGATTGTCCGGAGCACCCACACTGCGGACGGAATGTTGGAGCTAGTTGAAAGCCCATTCTTATAGAATGTCATGAAATATAAATACTATACAAAGGTTCGGGTAGAAATATTCTATAATAATTAAACATGTTAAGTACGCTAGTAATATCAAGATACGTATTAGAAGTCATATGAAGTTATGTATACTTTCTGTGTTCATCCTTATGGATGGATATGCTACGGATTTCGGCTTCTTACGTTGATCCAGGGTTCAAATACTAGTCGCACCTCTGATTTTTGGAAAATATTATATGTGTATTAGAAATGAAATATCGTGTGGTAAAACGGTGAAAGAAGGAAACATAAATGTCTAAGTTCTTAAAAATATGAAGATTCTTAAAAGTGTGAAATCTACCAATCCACATTTGGTGTGGCAAGGAAGACATATCCGAGGTGTTCCGACGTAGTGCTCAGGAGCGGCAACGCGCCTGTGACCGGCCTCAGATATAATTGTAACGTTACCGGCCACTTACCATTAGGTGCTGCTCGTCATGCCTGTTTGCTACTTCCAACATAATAAAAAAAAAACACCGCGATGGACTACGGCTTAGACCATTCTCATTATAAAAATAGACCATTTCCCAGCAGTGGAACAGTAATGAACTGATGATGATTATAAATATCTCTATTCATTGTTAACCCAAGAAAAATATACCTAGTTACAGATATTTTCCCATAACTAATATTTTCTGATGTTTGCAGTACAAATACATTTTATGGCGAGTTTTTCCCTAAACTACATAAGTAGGTATGGTACTAAACATTCATAAAGATGATGTTTTTAGGCTCAGGCATATTCAGTAAATATGTACAACCACATTTAATTTCTGGTTACGACAGGTGAATGAGTATGTGAGTCTTAGTTTGAATGGGGCAATCCCATTTTCAGCTACTTTGTCTCCGGTGTACCTAAGAACAATTCGAGGACGTGATAAAGTCCGTTTTTGAAGAAAAGAATTAAAGTTATATGAAAAAGAAAGTTGTAAATACAAAACCTTTTTCACAATAAGAAACCATTTAGATGGTAAGACCTTCTTTTTCTCGTGGTCAGTTTGGTTACAGAGGGCGGCAAATCGACAACCCAAAATTACCTGTATAGCAAGGGTGTCCCGTTGTTTTAGTACTTAAAATAAAAATGTTTAGTATAAGTATAGTAAAATATTTTAGTATAAGTATGCGTCAAAAGATGAAGCCATAACACGAGCCCCCGTGGCGCCCACACGCCATGGAATGATGGAGTGTTTCGGTAATTGGTTGCCATTTGTGAACTAAATTATACACACGTGATTACGAGTGTTATCTCGAAAACATTTACTGATGGTTTTAATTCTTTGTATGTTTTAACTGTTGAAATGTAATCAAATACAAATATCTGCCATATTTATGGTAATAACTGTCGACATAGTTAATCTATGTTTGTAGATACAAATAAATGAAATGGACGCGTCTGTTTTTAATATCAAAATAACTGTTTTTTGTTAAATGCATGGAAGTATATACGATAAATTTTATACCAATAGAAAATTTTTGTCTATCTATCTTTTTGTTTGAATAAATCTTCGAAACGGCGGAATCGACTTTCACAAACAGACAAATAGCTCGTTTTTAAATTTTGATTTTATTTTAAAATATATTTTAGAGTTCCTCCTGAAAAAATTAGGTATTAATAAACTTAATTTTTTTAGAATTTTGTTGTTGAAACCTTTCAACAACTTATGTATACAATTTCGGTTATATTTATGTCGTGTGACATGTTCTTAAACGCGTTAATCTGCGGAAACCGCGGGGCTCAGCTAATACTAGCGGCGCTAGTGCCACTTTAGGAAGTCCTGAAATAGCCTTATGACGATCTCCGTCATGAGTACCTTATAACTTTTAGATTGTAAAATAATAGGGGGTAGGTTACCCTATACCTAATGAAACACCTACCTATTACACCAGCTATTAAATATTTTTGGATTGAAGTAGGTGTACCAATTTTCATTTGGATTAAACAACGTTAAGATCTTCGGTTACGTGTATTAGTTTTATTTGTATCATAAAAAAAAAACAAAAGAAATAAAAACGGATCTTTTCCTCCTCCTTAATTTTTCGTGTTATGTTCTATCAAATGCGTGTTATGCGTGGATCAGGTTTACCGGGAACAGGCTCGGCTTCCGCTGAAACCTTGAGGTGTACAATAATGATATACAGAGTTGGCATTAGCATTTGCATAGCGCTGCCGCATGACCACCGCGGAATGTTATAAGCGGATTGCACTTCGCAATAAGTACTTACTCCGGTTTTATGAAAACACCTTCGCAATGGGTGCCGTGTTCCTATTGGGTGCTGATTAAAAACAAATTACTTACCAATGTATACTAGATTAGTTAAATATACTTAAAATTAAATTAAAACTATTATTCTAACTTTAGTAGTGATAGACTAGTAGCAAATAATCCGGCCATTGACACAGACCCAACTCTCCTGGAGGTCCAAGATTTAAATCCCAGACCCGGAACTCTCACCGAAGTACATAACTTACATACCCACAAGCGTATCAATTTCTTTAGCAAGAATAACATTGCCAGGGAATATATACGCCTGGAAGTTCTTAAAAGTTTATATTATAAAAGTTATCAATCCGCGCTGGCCAGCATAATAGGCTACGGTCTAAACCTCTTCAACATTGAACGCTGACAAATGCTCACTACTGGTACAGTAATGAATTGACGACGACGGCTCGTGCAGGTAAATCAAAAACCAGAAAAATCATGAAAATAAAAAAATGGTTTTCATATAATATTATTTATTGTATCTTTTTAATTAAAATCATCGACAAGTCACATAAATCGCGAAAATAAATTTCCAAATTTTGTTATCGAGAATCATCTTTCACTTCTATCTCCTTAGCTCCTATAGATACCAACTACAATAATAACGTGGCGAAGCCAGAAAACGTCAAAGTATGAATATAACTTAATAACATAAAACAAAAAAAAAAGGTAAAACGATTCGAAACTTACGTAAAGTGAAGACTCTCGGGATCGTCTGCCGGTATCCACACATCAGACCGAACGAAACACTTTTCGTCAAAACACCACGTAATTTGTCAACTACCCAAAATCGCGCACTGCGATTACTCAGACCATTTTATTAATTTTCAATTATCCCAAAGTTATCAAATATTTCACACCTATACAAATAACGAAATATGATAATAACGAACATAACGTTTAGTATCGCTTTAAAGTAAATTAAAAATATAATAAAACATTAAACAATAAGCGCACATAAAATGTAACAAATGCGTTTGGCGCGTAAATATAAATTCAAAATGTCTGTGCGCTGCGAACTGAAGGAGGCAAAGGCACGCACTGATACTGCCCCGCAGACTCCGCTTGTGGGTCACCGCCTACAGCCTGCAATGAGATCATAAAGCTGTTTCGAACATAATTTACACTTAACGTAACAGTGCACCTAGCACAGCCTTTGCATGCTAAGTAACCTTACACTGTTAATTAAAGCAAATATACCAATAACTTTACATCCAAATAATATCACTTTACGTTTTAAGAAAAAAAATACGAAACAATGAAGTAGTTATTAAAATAATAATTTCTGTTTACTATAGGTAACCATTTTGTTTTTGCAATGATTATTGAATTAGAAATAAAGTACCTAATAAAATACGTGGCCGTGAGAAGATGACTTCATTGTGGTTAATTCGCTACGACGAATGACCTAACTATATTTTATGGAACAGAACTACATATATTGTTTATAAGCACGTCATATTAATACTATCGTAAACCTTTATTTACACATAAATGTTAAGGTGAGACGAATATTTAATGTGATTACATGTCTTTCTCATTTATGCAATTTATTGTTGTGTTATAACTTTTTCATTATCATCCATGTATTCAGAATTAAGTCCTTGCGTACTTCTAAAATAGATTTGCCACACTTAATAAAGCCGTTATATATTAAAAAAGAAGATAAATACTTATTATTCTTGAATGGGCGCTAAGGTTACAGATATAAGATATCCAATAAACTAAATTTATGTACATAATCATGTATAATAAAACTATAAAATTAGAGTATAATAAGAGCGTTTATTTGGTCAAACATCAACGTTACACAACTATTAAAATAGAAAACATGTTCGAAAAATGTATAAAAAAAGATAAAGAGTTCATACAAAAATGTTATAAATAAATAAATGTTGGACGATAACGCGGTGTCGCCAGGAGCCTTAGAATAAATTTTCATATAGTACGATAAAAGGTTTTTGAATACTTTAACGGGTCAAATGGCGACTTAAGATTTGAAAATCTAGAAATTACTTAATCATTTCATTTGTCAAACCATTTACAAGTATGTATAATAACTTAAAAGTTACCAAACGTTGAGTAAAATGCTAATGCATTTCTGTAACATTTCGTTTATTTATTTTGGTCTCAATATGCAGCAATTGTGACAAGTTAAACCCGAAAATTATTTACGTTTTGCATACTCGTACTATAGCATCTGTTACATGTGGCAAGTTGACTAGAGTGTGTCGTTGTCGAACACGGCGCCCCCTAGCGGCATGTACTCGAACAGCACCGCCTTGCGCTCGTAGCCGCAGCGGAAGAGGTTCCAGGCGAGGTCCTCGGGTGTATCCCCAGTTTGGTCTGCGCAGTTCTCCAGTATCTAGAAAGGTAGGTTAGATAATTTACAACTGCGCTTTATCAGTCTACCGTGAAAAGAGTTAGAGCTCGATTCCGAATTGCGGTATATCTTTATAAAAAAAGAGTTTCTGTTTAGAGTTTTTAGGCATGCGTTTTCATTTGGTTTGGATTTTGTTTAGGTTTGTGTGACTTTGTGACCACGACATAGAAAATGTTAGGGTCGCATATGGACATTTTCAACACCAGAGACATGCACGCATTGAGTTCTGTGGTATTAGAAATGTTCTTTGAAAATGGATATCGCGTTGCCGATCGCTTTCTTACAAGAGCGTTATGTAATTGCTTTCCGGAAATGGCTCAGGGACTATTTCATATAATACGCTGAAATAATACAAAGACACAACTCTGAGGCTTGTAATTTTTATATTTTGTTAAAAGCGGACTCCGTTACCTGAGGTCGTGAAATAATTAAAATGAATTTAATAGGATAACATACCTTAAAGAACACAAACCTTAGTAGCATTCTTCCCATCGGCCCTGTTTCCGAGCTTGGCCAACAGCGCGGTCTTCTGCAGCTTGCCGTCCTTCGCTATCACCTTGCACTTGAGCAGGACGCAGTACACGTGCCTCCTGAGCGCCGGGTCGTCGATGAGCTGGCCGTGCAGCAGCGACTCCACCACCTTGGGGTCCACCTGCGACTCCGCCAGGCACTCGCCGGAGTGCGCGCGGAACATCGCTCGCTCTTTCTTACCTAGGGTCTAAAATGTTTCATGATATATTGAATTTATAAAACCCTTTAATAAAATGCAAATTATTTTAATACAAATTATTAAAATAAAAGTATTTGTTTTTAAGTTTAAAATAACCGGTCGTACAACGAATATGGTTCGACAAGGAATGTACCACGTCGAAAGGATTTCTTGCGTGAAGCAGTTCTGCGTTACGGTGTAAGGGTATGGAAGCTGGCCGACTTACTTTTGAGGCGACCATCTGAGTCCTTCTCAGGAGTGGCAACGGATCTGTGCTGTGATTTGTATGAAATTGGCCAGAAATGTCCATGAGCGGCAGTGGACATTTACGACCAGAGGCGGATTGCAAACTAGATTACTACTTCAATCGAATAAAATGTATTTACTTTCTATATGCGTACTATTTTGAGGTTATTTTTATGGGCATTGTCTACATATTGTAAAATTTAAAAACCCCGAAAAGGAACTCCTATATTAAGATATAATAAAAAACCTAATTTATATCTGTAACGTAGGTATATTGACAGTTAAAATATGTACATACGAACTTACAACGCAATCCTTACACTCTGCGTTTGCCTGGAAACCCGAATAGCTTGCCAGCATGGCTATTACCAATATGTAAATCATCTTGAATCTGTTTCCTTAATACACTTCAGGCTACTTGGCTGCTTCACAATGACTTCAATGCAATAACGTCTGAATTTCTCGGGAGCTAGATATTTGAAGGATATATTCTTCAGGAACTATGATTAACTGGGATGCTCGTAAATGGTTTAAAAGCCAATGATAATTCTTCGTGACTTTTGAGACGTTTGTTTTAAATCTGCTTGCAATGTGGCGTTAGTAACTCTCCTTATGACAAGCGCAGCGGCAAAAACAACAGCACATGAGCCAGCGACAACCGCAGCAACGCTTGCAGACGCACTCGCGCGCGCTCCGCTTCAGACGACGATTTATACGCGCGCGCATCTTGATACAATAACAGTTGGGTACCAAGGGAAACCGTTTGTGAAAGCGATATCAATATTATTTTTATTCCCTGAAAACATACAAATGCTATTGCCATTGACTATGATTTGCTTAATAAAAACATACTCACAGCAAGTTATACCTTTAACTTTAACAAAGCAAAGAAAATATACAACTATATATAAAAAAAAGAAACGAAAATATTGCTACCCTAAGTTTATCGCAAAATAATTTATTACAGTATAGTTACATTTGTTAACATGTGTATATGACCCGTGCAGGAGTTATCAGAAATGTTTTTTCTTTGTAACTTCTGTACCTACTTAGTAATTAGCTTCTAATAGTAGTAGTTGTTAGAGCTAGCTAAATTAAAATAATACTTAACTATTAAGACATGATTTTACTATACTCTATTCATTTACATGATTATTTCAGAAGAATGTATTTAACTAACTATTAACCAGAGTCGTAGTAATTAACAAACACTATTACGAACGTAAAACTTAAAGTAATCAACGTAAAAACACATCAGTCTATCCATATATTTATCTATTGAGGATATGCCTCAAGTGTAAAAACAACTCATTAAGATTTTATGCATGCATATAATTTTACGAATCATGGTAGGGGCGAAATAATATGAGCCGTCACAATGCGACGGTTGTTTGGTAAACACAACGCGGACATCCAACCACAACAGGATTCGATCATTCACCAAATATTCACATCCCGAAGCCTTATTTACTTTCAGACAGTACACGGCCTTAAGTGGAAATAAAGATATGTACATACTTACATGTTATTGCATCTCCGTATGTTGAGGTAGGTATAGAAATATAAATATACCTAATAATAACATATGTCTAGTTGCTAACTGGCCCGCGCTGACGATTTATTAACGTAACTATCAATATATTATATTTACCAATATTTTACAACCAAATAGTCAATATTATTTAGAAGTTAAATACTTACTTAATAAAGTTTTAAAATAATTTTGCAATTTGGCTTCATATATTTTCTGAAATAAATGCTAATCAATTTTTGGCTCATTTAGCAACTCTGTAACAAAAACATGTAATTATCGGTATTATCGACTCACTACTTTCCTATTGATGGCCACGGATCTGTATTCAGAACGAGATTGTCGAAGAATGAGATAAAGAGAGTCGACCTGTCGGGCAGTCCACCAGGCTCACTACCGCCGGATTCATATACCTACTTATTTCATTCACCTTTAATTTTATGGAGAATTTTCAGTAAAATATGTTTCTTTAAGAGGTTTTTATTTACCTTTACAGCAAATGAAATCAGGTAGAGTCATCGAAAATTCATACGTCTGAGCGAGCATTACTTCTTATTATGGTAAGTACCTACATGTTATTAATAAACATTAATAAAACGACACCGTTAGAATGTTCCAGGCCTTTTCCAATTGCAGAAGGGATTAGATTCCACGAGCACTTGGTGTATCTCATGTACCCTTATAAGATATACAGTTTTAATAAGGATCATTCGTTTTATGTGTACTTATAGTTTTCCACAAATTCAAATGATTTATTTTTGATATAGAAGCAGTTATTTAATTTTGTTTCAAATTAATTTCCACGAAATCACTATGTCCCCTAGAAGTAGGTACATTGAGGTACCAAAGACGGATTTTGTTATACTCACTGTAGATACTTGGTTAAATTACCAAGTTTGCTTTCATTCTACGTAGGAACAGCACCGACTTTTATATGTAATACCTTAGTCGCATTCTACAACATTCATGGGATAAGGCTTTTTAAATAGGTAATTGTATAGATAAGACATTTTTTTATAAGATAAAGGTTGCTCACGAGTAGGTATCCCTAACGGTAAGCTATGGTAATGGTAATAGTATCACCACCAAACTTATTTCTGCCTGCTAACAACAGTGTTAACTGCTGCTATATTCGTATTTAAGGGTTTGCAAGGGCAAGGACATGTATAATCATGGAAATCTATAATATCTATATTATCTGAGGACTACGACGACTAAGAAGCCTTCTTCTACGGCAACACAAGGACAG
>DWRA01000271.1:0-28385 GCA_018250295.1 Spathilepia clonius
AAGATGTGTTTGCGCCAATTTAATTTATCGTCAATTATAACACCTAAATACTTAATTTCGGATTCTCTTAACAGTGCATGCCTGGGAATCGTACCTCGTACCCCTCAATTGAGAAGGAAAGATTCAATCACTGGACTATAACTGCTTAATTAATTAAAATCGGTGCCATACTGATATTAATAATGAAAATTAAAAAACACAGAAAAGGCAAATCCGCCGAGTTTCTTCCTAGACCCTTTTATTTAAGGTCATATAGATTCGACATTAGATAGCTAGTTCAAGAAAAAGGTCGATAACTAACAATTGATAGGTGCCGTCGTACGCCTATCCAAAGAAGTATATTATTGTATATTTATCTCACTTCAAATATTACTTTGAAATCTCCTTAGCTGGAATCTAACCCGGTACACCGCGATATTACTCGCCTCACCTGCAAGTACACTGCCCAAGCAAGATGGCGCCGTATTTATTTGATGGCGCTATTCGCTTTAATAAGGCGATAAACTAGGGCGGTGACGAAAAATGACGTCATTAAACAGCTGAGTTTTGCCGTTAGGCAATCTCTGAAACGTGCCGAGTTTTTAGCGAACGATAGAAGGTCGGGAGTGATTAAGGGTAGATACGAAATCAAATATAACTGCGTGGCTCCGCGGTCACCACATAAATTTGATACGCAAGAGGTTCTATCCCCGATCAGCGATATTTAAATTACGAATGCAGAATGCAGTTCTGAGAGTGTACATAGGTACTATTAATTTATGCATAGGGGGTCCCGTAAATCTTGGAAAACCTTGTAACCGAATGTCTGTCAAGAGTGTATCAGAATATTACTTTCATTTTAGTAGTCCACTATTTATGCAGAAGCAAATTAGCATGCGTTTCACTCTCTACATATGCAGAAGCAAATTAGCATGCGTTTCACCTGTTGATATCACTTGTCTCTATTGGGATTGAGAAAATATTAAAAAACCGTAAATGAAAATTTTGAATTAAATGAACTACTGGTTTACAATACCTCCGCGGACGAAAATAGCTTTCACTACTTTAATTTAAATATTAACAAAATCCATGTAGTTAAAAATTGTAACAGTTTAAATCGTTTTCAGAATGAGAACATAGATAATTACTAAAATTCTTCAAGCCAAATAAATCAAGCCGAACAGAACCACACATCCATCTCCGTTTTTACCCATTTTCCTCACCATCGCGTAAAAGGTGCCTTTCAAAGCAAAGAAAGGTACCTCTATTAGCAGTAACAATGTACCAACACCTTTTTGCCCTGAGAGGTCTAACTAAGTTTATTGGGAAGGATTAGCTCTTGTTGGCACAACTTCGGGCTCTTGTAACCCTTTTAATCCGAAAATTCGGATGAATATTCGCGGGTTTTTTCCCCTAATATCTCGCTAACTTTGCTTTTGCCTCGTAATAAGATTTTCTACAATGGTAGTACAGTGTTGTTTTCTTATATATAAATGTTCGCTACAAAGTAGCTACAACCTTCATATTAGTGAAAGATGAACGCACCTGTACTTCGCATCCATACCTATGCACTTATTCAGAACTATATGTTAAGTTGTTGGTGTGACAATAAATTAATAAACCCGTTTTATGCGAGATTCTTGTGAACAGATTTATGTTCACAATCTTATTAGACTTGAAGCACACTCCACCGTATTGCCCAATAATGAGTGTAGCAAATGTAGTATCTTTTTCCTAAAATCGTTAAACAACTATATACACGAAGCCGGACTACATCGCTATCTAACTTAAATGTAAGCAAGTACACTATAATAAGCGATCCATATGTATCTCTAACCAAATCCACATAACAAATATTTTCTAGATAAGAACACAAACCACTTCTATGGACTACTTGAGAATATGTCCACATATGATAAGTTATCTGCATTATTTCATCATATTATACGAAACGACGCGAAAAAATTATATGAGTTTAATAACCATTTCCATTCCAGTTGGCAAACTCATATTAAAGGGATGAAATTCATATTACGTTATTTTCCGTGAAAAGATTTACGATTTATCGTAATATATGGTTTTGTAATTAAAGCAGAAACGTAAGAATTTTAATACGGAGATGAAAGCAAGGAATGCGAGGGTGACGGGGTGGGGGGTTACTGTCGCAAGGGATGATTTACGTGCAATTTCTGCTTCTTAAAGGCCCGCGTAAAGCTCAGGTGGGCCGCAACACACTTTAATGCGTCTGTTAGGAAACGAAGCTACGCGGATCCACGTTTTAAAGAGCATCATCATTAAGAATTTGTAATTATTAAGAATTTTTATGTTCAGAATAAAACGTATCGTAACTGACATTTATATATAATCAAGACAATAAATAGATAAGTATGGTGTACACGATGTATATGGTTGTTTTAATTTTAAGGTTATGCATTATAGGGACTTATTTTTTACTTTATTAAATAATCTTTTATAAATAAATAATTATGAGTAATAAATACGAGTAGTTAATATTTTTTAATTGCGTTTATTAATTACTATTTTATAAAGAATTAGTGAGAATATATAAATATGAATAATACAGTATTCATTACCATTATTTTCATTCCGCAGATAAATTACTTTAATAATTGAGACAATATATTTATAATTGTAGATTACACATATATTATAAGCAATAGCAGTATTGCAAGCGATTCATATTTATATAAGGCAGTTAACTCATATCGTGTGTGTAAAATATATAAAAGGAAATAATTCGGGCGCATATTTGCAATGATGCGTTATATATCAGCCCGCCCACTCTGTGCGCTGACCTTAAACTTTCAATTAAGCTCGTGCGTGACATTGCTTTTATTTGAAACTCGATTCACTTGTTAAAGTTTCGAGGTCAAAGGTGTTTGTTTTAAATTACAAATTAGTTCCAAAAGAGCACTAAATTATTTCCGTAAATTCTCATAACCGTTTTCCAACCGACGTATGCCGTATAGAACTAGAAAAATATTATTATAAGGAAATCGAAATTTCTTGAATATAACTATGAATGATACTTTATTAAAGATAAAAGTATTCGATTTTAAGACGAATTTATTATAGATATTTTTAAGCATTTTGTTTCTTAGAGTATACTTCATAAATCTTCAGATACTCGTAGAAAAATAAGCTGGGTCATTAGCAGATAAATAAGGAACTTAAGATGTTATTTAGGTCAATGGGTTAAAAGCATCGCTAAGTGCTGAGCTCCTAATAATAATATAATCCTTTATCTAAACATTAGCCGATCAAATTGCAATTCCATTATTTTTAAGGTGGTAGAACCCTTTGAGGTTCGACTCCAGCGGCACTACCGTCACGCCTATTTCTGCCTTATAACAGTAGTGTTAAGCGCTGCTGTATACAGATATATTGCTACCCTTGAGGACCAAGTAGGAACATCTCGTAAGAGTATATCTCCTTTACCACGCCTTTTAAACCAGAGCACAGACGCGCTTAACACTGCTGTTATTGGGCAGAAACATGTGTGGCGGTCATACATTTGGAGTCCAACCAAAAAAGTCTCTACCACCTTTAATTAAACAATCTATACCTATGCTAGATATTATCTTGTTATCTTTCCCTTATGTAACATTCATAATGAATGGTCTGAATGAATTAACCCCCGAACGTCAATATGGGTCTATTAAGCCATAGGCGTATTTCATAAGATATTAAATTTTATGTAACGATTAGCTAACGTTACTAAGCTTGATATGTAGACTGTTCTTGAAGAAAATGGCTTCGCGTTTCATATTATGAGAGAATTTTAAATCTTCTTTTATGAATCTTTACAGTTGGGACATACTTTTGTGATCACGTAATTTTAGTTAGAAAATGTAGGCCAATTTTATATTCAGCTTTTGTAGAAATGAGGCTAATTATACCGAAAGAAATAATATCATATCTTAAAAAATATTCTTAGTTTAAAATGTGTAATTTAAAATTAAGATTAACACATCGTAATACACACATAGGAAAGGTTGTTTTGAATAGTATTTAACCAAAACTGTAACTAAAAATTAAATAAGGTAACATATTTTTAAGGTACTTATTTGATTATATTTAGTCCAACCGAGTCCAGGCTATATTATTATTATTTACTAGCAAGTGACATATTTCAGACGGAATATGTGATCAAATTGAGACTCACTTTGGTAGCAACAGTTCTATATATCCAAGTTTTAGTCAAGGTTTCTTTATAATCGGGCTAGGCTTAAAGCGTATTCCTCATTGGTGGAGAAGTGAAACTTAGCTTTCTAGGGTTAATATTTTATTTAACGACCTAATCGCTAAAATATCGTACCCCTTATCTTTAGTCCTAGAGAGTTTGCAAGCATCACTATAATCTTAAAACATACGATAACCTACTAGTCATTTTGGAACACATGAGACCTCTGCCCACAATGAGGCCCTTTCGATTGTAGTGACCACAAAGCGAATCATTAACATTTTGGGATGCGTGACCCTGTAACTAACCCCAATAGGACCGTCATAACCGTTACAAGCTTAATGACGGGTGTAAAATGACCAACGTATAAAACATTTAACTAATCTAAGGTCGCAGCGGCAGTGTTGACATTGTAAGCGGAATTTGTTTATTACTTTGCATTGTTAGGTTACGAATGACCCATTAGAGGTCATATGTTTATGTGTTTTCCACCACAGGGCTCGTCAAGCCATTATTTTCCCACAGCTAAAGTCTCCTCTCAGAATGAGAGAGGTTAGGCCATAGTCCATCGCGCTGATTAAGTACGAATGGGTAGACTTCACACATTATTAAGACCGTTTTGTAATGAACTCTGAGATGAGTAGGATTCCTCGCGATGTTTTTCTTCGCCGTTATAACAAGAGTTAATGAATTTCTAATACGCACATAACTTTGAAAAATCAGGCGCGTGCCTGGGGTTTGAATGTCGTACCTCTTAATTTTTTTTACATCAATTGTTGCTCGTACCCCTGTTTCAACAACTAGGCTGTCACTGCTTACCTACCACGCGGTTTAAAATATCAAATAGGATCAAAGATGGTAGAAATCGTTTTAGTTTTAGTTAAGCCGGCGAAGTATTGGCGATTCCTCTGGTGTTGCAAATGTCCATAGGCGACGGTGACTGCTTTCCATCAGGTAGCCGGTCTGCCTTTTTGTCAGGTATTGCTATAAAAATTAAAAAAAAAATAGTTTGACTCCAGAGGCACCATAGCTAAACAGTAGCGATCAGTTGCCATTAGGTATAGCAGGCTCATTTGCGACTCCATATTCGTAAAAACTATTCTCTTAAATAAATGTAAAAGCATGCATAGAGACTCTTTTTTATCTGCAACTTACAAATGAATTTTATGAGTAAAATTTTAAATGACAATACAATTAATTAAATATCCCGCAACAACCGATATAATAATGATTGTTAACGCACCTGTTATTAATACAATAATATGTGAAAACGATCGTAACGGGATTAATGGGATGTTATTGCATGTCGTTTTATCATTTAGGAATGGAGGTAATGCAAAACCACCCTTATCGAGTTGCGATACTGTTGGAAATTCATTGACATTCGCGATATGAGTATTGCCAACTGCAGGCACCAAAATTACCAATGTTTTATTGCTCGTTTTTATAATAGCAATCACCTGATTGCACAAACTCGTTGCTGGCCATTTACAATTAAGATTAGTATTTAATTAAGAAAGTTGTTTTTATTGTACGTATATTTTAAATACATTCTACTTGAAGCTAAGTGATGTATAAGTATTTGTACAACTGTGCGTTTTGAAACAATGACCACTCATATAGCTTTATGTGCTTATTACAAAATAATTATCTCTTGCTTTAACGGTGAAGAAAAACAGGTATGGAAACCTACACACCTGAACGTTCCTTGAAAAAGTTCTGAGAGTTATGTGAAATCTACCAATTCGTATTTTGCGGTGGACTATGGCCTAAGCTCCTCTCACTTGAAGAATAGACGTACCCAACAGTGGGACAATAATAGGTTGACGACGAATAAATACTCGCAACTTCGGATAGAAACAGTTGTATAGTACTGTGTTACCTTCAAATTAACCTTCAACAGAACGATTTACAACTTATCCAAAAAAGCAATTAAAACTATATTGTTCGTTTTTCCAGTATGATCCGCACAGCCATTTCCCACCACAGTTCCAAATTTGATAATTTAGATGGGCAAAAAATGCCATATATCAAACATTGCTCGACAAAACTTGGATTAACTGATTAATTTATAATAGACGTTAAATATTTTTAAGATGCTACAGTTACCTTTATGCAAACACGGCAAACGTAATAAAAGCTTTTAGAAGGCAGACATTATTACACGTATTTCCCACACTCATTAATCAACGCCTTGATATTTTTGAACGTGGTAAAAGGGCAAACATATTTAATTTACTCCATCCAGTTCAACGCTTAACCTCATAAAAAATGACAAAAAAAAGTGTTCAGAATTTACGCGCCATTAAGCAATTTCTAATGCCAGGATATAAAAGTCTCACCAACAGATAAACAAAAGCGGGTTGGTACTGGATGTAGACGCTATAAAAAGGGTTTCGTATCAATTTTTGAGATTAACGAACATCGATGAATGTTAGCGATACATTATGAGGCGCCAGTTCCTTGTTAGGTGCTTATGTTACCAAAGAGCCTGGACAAGTCACACCCTACCTCCCTGCTTTATATACTGTGCTGAAGTATTAAAACACTTAACTTTGTTGACGACTTTTTTTTCTCATCCTAATTCATGTACTAAAAACTACAAATTTAGGTTATTCTTGGTACACCTGAGTAACTTCATAGTATAAGACCAGCGGGAGTGGTAATATTCTAGACTGGTATGACAGAGGATGCAGATACTTTTACGGTTTGGCCTCCTGTACTACTTCATTTAGGCAACCTTTTTTTGAACCTGAACAAAAAATTATATCATATATTTTTTTATCAGTTTATGCATGAGAATCGTACATCACTTGTGGTATGACAACAGTGTCTTCCCGCTCCTGTACTAAACAGATTCAGAGCTACGAAAAATATAGATTGAACTTCCAAAACAATGAACACGGTGGTAAAAATAAAAATAAGAAAACCTTCCGATCGGAGGCAAGAGAAGTTATTATTCGGATCGTTGAAATCTGCTTCTCAAAAGAAATTCGGTTGGGACGTAGGGAAGGGAAAACCATAAAAAATACTGAAACCATTTTGTACGGCATTTGTGAATTTCAAATGTTAGTTCGATTATAAAATAATAGCATTGTTTTCAGGTTATTTCGATTAAAAAGACAAATAGATACGATTTTAAAAATTACGTAGGGTGATAGAAAATTTGGTAGTTCGACACCAGCACCACATAAGCAGCAGTAGCCATTTACCATAAGGTAGACTGCATGGTCGTTTGCTACTTTCATACAAAAAAAAATTGATGATGACAATATGCATATGATATTTTAATTTCTACACCTACAAACACGCAGCATATAAATTTCAACATTAATACAGCCACAATAGGGTACATAAATACTATGATACTAGTATAAGATATCTATAAAAGGTATTTTCGCTATTCTGATATAAAAATCATTAAAAAATCCTGAGTAGCGATATTCTGATATTTACGTAGCTTACTTAAAAACCGGAAGCTTTTAAGTAAGCTATTTTAAACAACCCTACTTTATACTGAATAATTTATTTTAACGTAAAAATTGAACTCAATAGTATCCATGTTCTTGTATTTACGCATCTGTCTCACACATATACTTCGTATTTTTTCAAATATAATGTTTACGTACATATTTAAGATAAAGGAAATATTTTCAAACTGTAAAGTAGACAGTATCGCTTATGTTTGTCAACTTCAAACCAAACAAGGTACTCAAACTGATCATTAAGGCTTTTGGCCTTCTAAAGAATTACTTGAAAAAGTTAGTTGAAAATTTGTGGTCCTTAGTCGAACCACAAATAACCACGATTTAAATTCTACTATTTATTTTTTTCTAAAACCGCTATTGTTACAAAAATAACGCTTCTTTTCTCTTACATTCATTATTCATCCCATTTTCAAAGCAAACTAAATTAGTCCCTAAATTATGATATTGTAAGCACAAAATAGCGGCTACCATTGGAAACATTGCATAATTAGATTTACGTAGCGTACAATAGCACACAATAGCGACCATAGCGGGTGTATTCATAAGCTGACGGACAAACAATTTGCTCACTATTTAGACTTGCCAGTATTAATTACTTGGGATTACACGATAAAATGCTTATTAAGATTTTAGTTTTAGCGAGTAATTCCTGGATTAAATAATATTTTTGAGCTTACTTAATTTGCGTTTTGGTGTAATTATAGATTACAAAAACCATTGGATAATCCGGGATTTATTAGGAAGAAAAAAAATTCACATGAAACTTTTTTTTAAAATTATAATAGAACGATTTTTTTTTCAAAATACTCCGGGTTTGCTGTTTCATAAACGAAGCATAAGACAGAATACGGTAGAACGTGTCTGAGAAGTGAATTTGTCTTATCACAACCTTCAAATCAATGTACAGGAGCCCTACACCGCTAGAGGTTATTGTCGCCGTAGGTAAACTTACTAGGTTTAATCATTATCAACATTCTGGTGACAATAAACAATATGATAATTTTAATTTGTCTAAAAATAATGCATTCTCATTACTACATGATTTTAGTTGTTCCTATAACCGATTTTAACTAACTATATACCATATAACCATCGAACGTAAAATCTCTATTATACAGGTACTAACTTTTAGTTTGCTATTAAATAGCACAGCACGTTCCATTTTGATAGCGCTAGCAATTCTCGAGAGCATTACTATACTTTATAGCACCTCGAACCATAGAAATCAAGGAAATAAAAGCAGTCTATAAGGACGAAACGTATGTAGTATAAATGTATGTATTGGTATACATACTTCTAATTATATTAATATATTTAAAAAAAATATTTTAGAGGTTTTTGAAATAATATTGAAGTTTTTCAAAGTAAGTAGTGAATAGTTAAATAGTCCTCTAATATAGTAATGGATCGCGAAGGAGGCGATGGAGAGGGCACGGGAAGATGATCATCTCAGCCGCTTCGTAGCAGGCGTACGGTACTCGTATGCCGGAAAGAGGTTTTCCTTGAAAGGCATCTTTTGCCAGTCGTGTCAGTGAGCCCATGGAGACAGATATATACGCCAGATATATACCCCCTAAAGTGGAATAAAGTAGAGTGATGCTGTAGCCGCAGGTAGAAAATAAAATATTTAACGGATTACCAATTTTGTGAAGTTATTTTGCAATAGTTTATAGATAGGTGCTCTACTTTATTTACGCTAAATATTTACTTTAAATTTTGTTTTTGCCCTCTAACCTCACACAGCGCTAATAAGCGACTCAACGTAAAAAATAGCTTTATATTTATTTTTGAAAACAAATACTATATGTATTACCTGATACCTTTTAAAGTATCTACCTATACATTGCCATACGAAATACATATACATATTTATCGGAGAGGTTCCACCGTTATACCTATTTTTAGCGTAAAGTAGTTTTTACGTGTTGCTGGACGATGTGGATGAGGTAAACCCCTTTGAATGTATTTTGTACATGTAGGTATATGGAGTTTGGTTACTTACTACTTCAAAATCATTATACACGTGAAATAATACATGCACAAGCGACAATGGCCAATTGACATCTGGCAAATTGTATTTTGCACTCCGATTGTTCAAAAATGGTACATTTCGTTTACGTTAAAGCCCTCAGTTATGGTCGCTGCGTTAAATAACTCCCCTTAGACTAATCTTTTTAGTTTCTGTCTATCACACAACGAAATTGAACAATGTTTAGTAAGCAGAAACTGTCAAATTTCGATCTATGGTAAGCAAAACATTGGATAGATTGATTGATTAATTTTATTAACAACGAGCGTAAATGTCGCTAAAATATTCCTTCACGAAAGTTCGCTACTCGTTTCTCGATGACAGTACTACACAACCCTTAATCCGAAAGAGGATTAAACTTACGTAACGCCGCTGAAACATGATGAATTTATAAAATTCGGCACTGAAATAAAATTAATTGCTTGTATGCGCAAATTGGACCAAAAATTTGGGATGTTACTGAGTGCGAGAGAAAATTATTTTTTAACGCGTACATGTATATTATATAGCCGTAACTTCCTTGTTATCTACTTTTACACACTGAATTAATTTTTACAATTATTTTTAGTAAACCTCGCGAATTTGGTATCGCCGCAGTAGAACCACGGTAGAATCTACTACGTTTTAAATAGTAACATTAATTATAACTAAGTAAAATTATTTATGAAATACTTAATACATAATAGCTGCCTATTTTTGACGGACAAGCTGGGCGTAACGTTCTTCTAACAAACGGGATAGGTCTATAGTAACTTCACGAAACCTCCCGCGCTACTCCAGGGCGGAAAAAGGTACAAGTTAGTTGGCAAACAGTGTTGGATTTTTCAATCCACCTCCAACAAAGTTTAACGACTGGCATCCAATGACAATAGTTGGGGCCGACGGCGTAACGCGTCCTTCAAATCACAAGCGCATAAAGTTTAGTCACTAGCGGTCACCCAGCCAGTTTCAAGCCACACACAAAGTTGCGTACATTTACATCTACAGACAGAGCGGCAAAATATGGCCTAACTGACATGAGACATATCTGGCATTTTCTATGCTTGTAGATGCCAACGAGACCTAATTCTCAAAATTTCTCCAAACGAATTCAATATAGGTCCAGAGCCGCAAACTATTTAATTAACGACCAAGCGAATTACCGACCCGTACTCAAAAAATTTAGGCTTCAACAATTTTGTGAAGCAATAAGTCGGTTCTAAAGCTATTTGTCCGCGAGTCGTCAACTAAACATCAAAGGGAACTTAAATATTAATAACGAAAGCCCGTCGGTAATAGAATAATTAATGGCGGTCTTGGAATGGATTTTAAGTCGTATAATAATTTGTTAGAGCAGTGTTTTTCAATCTTTTTCACGGCGCGACCCCCTGAGTATGCGAAAATATTTCGCGACCCCCAACCCACTGCTTTTACATGTACTTTATTATTACAAATATGAAATCTGTAAAACAATTTTATTATTTCTATTAGTAGGTATGGTTTAAATAAATTATTAACGAATAATTAACAAGAATGTGTTTAAGTTATTTTAATATTTGTAGTTAAAGCGTCACAACCGCCTATTATCCCTTTATAAAGTCCTTGCAACCCTAGGGATTGCGACCCACAGTTTGAAACACACTGCATTAGTGAATATAGATCAATGGCCTCTGAGGATAATCATTCCACAATATTCTCTGTGTCGCCAGTTACAGAGTTTCGATAGGCGGCCTTTTCAGGATTGTAAGTAATAATTTATTTATCTGGAGTCTCGATTTATTCATCAAATAGTATACAAATATTTACTTATAATATTATGAAATAAGAATACATTAATTTAAACTTGGTAGTCGTATGAACCTCCATTTCAGTTTGAATCTAATAACAGCAATGCTCAGTTGTTGTTTAAGTTTAAAGGGACACTTTTAAGACTTCAGCCCTATATTCGTTTAGTGTTTTTGAAAATTCATTTCATAAAGGGATAAATAGCGAACACAATCTTGCCGGTAGCAGTCGCGGTACCAGTTCAACTTATAAAACATTCTGGATTCGATTTTCGGTCAGGCAGAAATCTAAGTAATTACTTTATATACCTGTTATGGATATTGCATTCAAATCACAGCGAATCTTAGTATGGGCTATGATTGTAGAAACCGTGTATTTTAAATACATCTGTGTATTTTATAAGTAACTAAGAAATATAGGGGTTATATTTCTTATTAAGTCAGTCTTCGTTATTAAGTCAATTAAACTCAATCCTAAGTCGTGAAAGCCATGTCATTTCCACTAATTAGGTGGTTCTTTCTGTCAACAAAATAAATCTAGGTCTGGCTGCCCCACATGAGGGCGTTATCCCCCAAAACTAATTCAGCAACTTAAGACTTAAGAAAAGACCTGGCCGAGTTTGTATGGCGGGTAATTTGCCGGGCCGATAGGTAATTTTGTTGGGGTTAAACGAATTATTTTCGCTTATTCGCAGCCATACGGCGTACTTCGTAAAGGTCGGGTCACGTATACCAGTGCCTGAGTCTTGGGTTATTCAAATGTTTAAGTATTTTCACTCTATTAGGGACTAGAGAAAAATGTTACTGCCGTTAGTTTTTTTATAATATAGAAATTGCAAACGAACATAGAATACATATGTATGGTAAGTGGTTACTGTGGCGACTTCCCGCAACTCATCAAGAGATGGTGCCACTGCATTCTAAATCACGCTATCGAAGTTTTCTCAACATCTGATATATATACAAGTTCCGAACTGAGACTGTCGGAGCACGGCCGCTCCCCGGGCATGATCACCTAGCCCGACGGGAGATCTCCCTTTGCCAAAGTTACTGCTGCCTATAGTCATCAGCAATCAACTTCAGATAACATTTGGGTTCTACTTGCGGTCGGCCTCAGAAGCGCTGCTACCCCTGAAGACTATGAAAAAACGCCTTAAATTGTTAGGTCTCCCTTATTTGCTGTTATTAGATAAAAATAAGTGGGGCAACGGCGCCTCCGGAGTCCAACCACAAAGGTTTCTACCACCTTTAAAAGCATATGATGGTAAGTTTCCTACAAAATTCGGCTCTGCTTATTCATCTATTTTCAAATAGGAACATAGGATCTTCTGAAGGTTGATATCACCCAGAAAGATTAGAAATTTTTGAGCCGAAAATACAATACTCTGTTACTCTACGTATAATAGAGAGACATTAAGTGGTAATGTATTTTGCTTAATAGAATTCTTATAGTGAACATGAAACTTTGATTGGATTTGTCATTACAATGACACATACACTTTATTTTATTTTTATATAGTATACATGGCTTAGCTATAACTAGGTACATAGAGGAAGGGCATTTTACCGCCCTAGCGTGGGCTGAAGTTGAATTTTCGGTTCCCTATAAGAATAGTACCATGTGCTTGCAGCAATCCTTTGATATACTATTGCAGGGCACGGATCTTTCCCACAACTGGAAAAAGCTAAAACCATACTCAATAGTGGAGAAAAATTTGTTTACTCCATTTTAAAGTAGTTCGTTTAAATTTAGATTAAAAAATACGTCCATCAAAGTAAAAATTGGCGCACTAAGCTATTGGAAACCAATAAAACTTTCCCCGAAAGCTCCTTACGGGCGCTGAAAGTTTAGATTTAAAATAAACTTCACGACACACTTAGCTCGGATGCTGGTTGAACGTTATAGGTGACAGATGTGATCTTTTAGTCGATTTCACTATTTTAAAATCTGGTTAATAAAACTGTATGACAAATAATGCATAGTTTAGACCGGTGGATCTAGGAGCTTAAAATGTTGTCAAGTAATGTGTTTGAATAAATATTAAATGAAAACTTACTGGCTCTTAGATGTGAGCGCGTTGGAGGATGCTACCCCCTATCTGGATTACCAATAAGACCATTTTTTTGGAGTAAAAAATCTCTTTGAAAAACTGGCATCAACTTCACAGTAATTCATTGCCGTTAATTATAGAACTGGGCATATTAAAATTTTTTCATCCACATTTTCGTTATATTTTTCATTCACTACCTATCCTAAAAGTACATTAAAGATAAGATTAATAAAAGTTTAAGATAACGACGGATAGGGAGGGAAAGAAATAGAAAAGAAAGATTTTGGAAATGTTTTCGTTTTCAATAAACGTGTCACATGTACAGTAGACCTACCGACAAAGCTGAAGTTTAAAAACATGAAATATTGGTAAGCTCAGCGAAAACTCGCTCATATGTAGTTATAAGTCATAAGCGGTAGCGGGTGGAATGATACTTTTACTGTTTTAATTGGAGTTTTATGATACTAAAAACTGTACATAAGGAAATAAATAAACTAATAATAAAGATAAATAATTACTTTTAGTGACTTAAAACATTTGTTATCCTGTTAAAGCCCTAATATATGGCATACTGAGTAGAATACTAAGAGACAACAACAGATACCGTAATACAGGCTTTCGCTATGTATTTAACAATTCAGAACTTAGAACCTCATAAATTACTGGCAAACTTAAGTATCAAATGGGTCTTTATGGGTTTTGTAGCGAAATATGCTAGGAAATATCAGAAAAATATTAGTAATTAATAATTACTACATTTTTGTGCTATACGCTTTCACTTGAAATTTAGACCACAAAATAGACCTAAAGCCGGAATCTCTCATATCGCTGCAAAGCATCGATGGCCGGGATCATCCGAGTTTTTACAGCCGGCCGTAGCGGGATACGGTGGGAAAAAGCCGAAAAATATTCGGGAATAATATCGGGAATTACGACCAATAACGGATGAATTAAACCCCCGAATTCGGTTATAGCGACGGAGCGTAGTCCAGTGTGACGAACTCTGCAGATTTTTGCGAAATTGCTTGTTACTGAACCATTTTTGTTTGTGTCTATATGATGAAGGAAGTATATAAACGTGGCGCTTATTAGCCTCTACAGCCCACCGATACCTGCAATAAATTTCAATAACTTAAATTTGTAACGGAGTAAAATCAGTAAATCAAGGTGATAGAAGTAATTATAGTTCGACTCTGGAGACAACATCGCCACATCTATTTCTACCTTATAACAGTAATGTCAAGCGCTGCTATATTCTAGTTTGAACAGTGTGATAATGACATACTTATCCGAGACATTCCAACTTAGTAGTTCAGTGGTAACAACGCATCTGTGACCGCCGCCTGATGGCGGACTCTGATCTTATCTGAGGTTAATTGCAGATGTCCATTCACTATTTAATATACATAATTATAGTTTATATTTATTTTCTTTTCAGGTAATCGATCGTGAATATTAATGTAAGTACATCCACAAGTATTTAACAATACAGTCCGCAGTCTACTCAAACTCCGACATAGAAAATTTTACAAAACCAAAACACTTAACTATGTTATAATTTAATAAATATTGAGTCTCACAATATAATCATTGGCTATATATGACGCAGAGGGCTCCGTATTCGATCCTCTGCCAGGCATATTAAATGACGACTTCATGTTACTATTTTGGCTTTAAGTTTTTATTTACTCTTCTTTGTAGTCACCGGAAATCCTTTTGTTTTATTATGTGCATAAATGGCTAAATAGATGATAACATAGTAGGCGTAGGTATATTAGATATGAACCCGTACTTATACACAGTATACAAAGTTCAAGAGAATTATTTACAACTTATAAAGTGCTAATATTATACGATGTAATTCTAAAATACAAAATTGTATGTAACAGAAAATGTACTGAAAGGCGATCCCAATAAAACAAACGCAAGAGCAGAGTAAGCTGCAGTTTAACTTTCAAAGATAAAAGCAACTAACAGGCAATTTAAGTTTTTGCAGCGCAACTTCGTCCGCGTTTCCGGACGGATCCCACGTCTGGACCGATTCCGGTAATGTGGTTGAAATTGTTAGAAGAAATACCTTATACTAAGTCAAGTGGTTATCATTTATTTATTAGAATAAACACAAAATAAAAGAAATGCCAGATCATATGAATAAAAGTAACACTCTGAATATTAAAATTACGATTACCTAATTGAATTACAATTCAAAAGTCAAGACATGAAATATGTTAGCAATGACGATTATGTAGATAATAATTCTTACCTGTCTGGGGCAACGGTAAATTCATATGAGGTGTAGTAGAATTTGACCTAATTCCCAAGGACGAAACCCTAAAAGCAAGAACCTATCTAAGGGTAACAAAGTACTGTATTCTCGATGTGGGGCTTCTAAATCTTCCGGGGCTTCAAAACGGAGAGGTACCACTGTCACACCTATTTATAGCATGAAACAGTTCTTGCACATCGGTAGAAAGGTGTGGTTACCGGCTAACTTATATATGCGCGACGCGACCGTCTTGGTCGTGAGTATTTGCTACGCTTATGTGATCGGATGTACAGATGTCCACGGGTAACAGTGACCAGTTTCCATCGTTTGCTAGTCCAAACTTATTAAAATAATATCTTATAATAGTAGAGACGAAAAATGCAAGTTATATCTAAATCATCGCAACATTAATAGCAGAATCTGAACTAAAGCAGTCGGCAGTTCAACTTTTAAAAGATAAAAGCAACTAACAAGCAATTTAAGTTTCTGCAGTGGAACTTTGCTTTACGGATTTCAGGAATATGTGGTTTTCAACTAGGCGCCAACTTCTCGAGGTGCTGTAGGTATTTTATATTCAAGGAAATATGGAAAAATTGCGTTTTGACATCTGCTAGGTGTGGATTAAAATATGGGAAGTAGGTGACAGCCATTTTTAAACGATGGAATGGAAGGCGGTTGAACCTTCTGTGGTTTGACTCCCCCAGCACCACCGCAACATTTATTCCTGCAACCCGTATGTGGCCGCCCTCAGGTAAGACTCTAATCTTATCTGACGTTCATTGCAGATGTCCATGGCCATTTACCATCAAACAGACTGCATGCTCGTTTACTACTCAGATACAATAAAAACACGAGAAATGTTCCTCTTAGTTTTAAAAAGTTTTAGGTATTACATATGGGCTCAGATAAATAATTGTCCAGAAATCATCTCTCAAGGCTAAACAGGGGGTGAAAGTATGTATTTACATAAAACTAATTGGACACTTTAGTGTCAAAGCCGGTATTAATTGAAATGAACTCGTCAAACTGTATTGCGGTTGCATCGAAATATGCGGTAGGTTTATTCCAGGCACTATCCCACGTCCTGCGGTTTTGCCTGTATTTATAACTGGAAAAATATTTGTATATAATTATATCTTAAAAATAAATCATTACTGAATAATTACTGTTCCAGTAAGACGCTTCTTACTTTTAACGTTAATTTGATGTGACGAATTATTTTTAAAACATGAACGACTTCGAAAAGTCTAATACGTTTTCGATATGAACCCAAGCTCCTGATAAAAAGTTGTACGTATCATTACTCGTATATCCCACTGAAATATTCAAACATGTACATATTCAAAATTACATATGATAATTATCATGACGTCCTAACCTCGTGAAACCTGCACACTTGAGAGTTCTTTAAAAAAAAAGTTCTCAAAAAGTGTGTGATATCTACCAATTCGCACTTGGCCTGCGCGGTGGACTATGGCCTAATACTTCTCACTCTGAGAGGAGACCCGTGCCCAGCAGTGGGACAATAATGGGTTGATGATGATGATGATGATGACAATATTGTAGAAGTTATTGATGATAAAAGAATACAATATTTTGGAATACCTTCTGAGTATTTTATTTATTGTAATGTAATACACACCGAAACATAAAGCCGGTATTAATTGAAATGAACTCACCAACATACATCGCGGTTAATGTCCAAATGACTACTGGTTTACAACAGTTACTCGAATGTATGAAATGATTTTGGATATCTCTATTTTAAACGCAACGAAATACTTACTGGACCACTGCTGAGCGTGAGTCTCCTCTCTGTTTGCTACAACCCTTCGTGGTACGACTTTGGTGGCATCACCAGTACAACCAATTCCTTATAACGCCAGTGTTCAGCGTTGCTGTGTTCTGTTTTGAAACGAGTCGTAAAGAAGATACAATGACACGAGTTTTTCTGGTTTGAAGAGTGTAGAACGGGAGACATAGGTTTTCGAGGCATTCCGGTTTAGTCCTCAGAGTTAACAACATCTGTGGTCAATTTCAGATAAATCATCACATAGTTTACGCAGTAGTTAAAGAATCAAATGAATATGCGGACTATTTGACGATAACTAGTAGTTGTAGCCCATGGACATGTAATTGATGCTAAAGACTTTTAAACACTGTAGCGCTTAGCACGCTTCTGTTAACTAGCAATCACTTAAGAATAAATTTATATTAAAAAAAAATACAAGCTTTCGCGTAGTCTTCCCAAATTCGTAAACCTTTCATTTTATACCATTCCATGGAAGGGAAAAAAAAAATAGTCTCCCATCTTGGAATGCCGGCCATACAGGATTTACGATGACGTCGCAAAGTTTAGCATGCATTTTCATGCAAACCAAACGCGTATGTGAAATTTCAGCTCAATCGTGTACTTAGCTGATTCACATTTCAGTTGCAAGATTCGACCCGAACACACACACAAACTAACAAAGCAAGATAAATAATAATAATAATAATACGCAGCCATATGTGGCATCCCTACCTTTTTGGTAAAAAAAAAACAACAAAATACGAACCCATTAATATTTCAGTAACAGTTGTTTGCAGAGAAGCTTTATTCAATTTGCATTTATGAGAACCACATGTGGCTAATGCAGTGCATACATAGTCTCTATAATAGCTGGTCTGTGGTCGCATGCGTCACATTGTATCAGCTGTTGTAATTAAAATAACTTATGAACGTAATATATATTAACTGATATTACACAAACAACTCTACTCATGTCCCTATATGATGGATATGGAGACGGGTCTCTATTACTAAAAGCTTAGAGTATAGTCCACCACGCTGCTCCAGCGAATTAGTGGCAGTTGGAAAATAGCGTAATGTACTGGTACCCTAAAGTTCGAAACAAAAGAAACTCCATAAAATGATATTCCAGTTCTGAAAAGATTAAAAGTAGGCGGCGCTACCACCACACCTATTTCTGCATAATAACATCACTGTTAAGCGCTGCTGTATTCTACGTTGAAGGCTGTGGTAAAAGAGATATACTTATACAATTCGCTCCTCAAGGGTAGCAATATATTTATGCTCGACATCACGTACGACTTTAAACTTATCTGTGATTGTGATTACAGAAGTACATAGGCAGTAGCCACTTGAGATCAGGTGGACGGCATGTTCTTTTACTACTTCAGTACTACTACTACAGATATATATGACTGAAAATATATATATTATTTTATATATGACTGAAATAGTAACCGCAATCTATAGGTATGTGTGGTATCTACTTAATTTTCGTAACGCGACCTATAGGTATGCGTGGTATCTACTTAATTTTCTTGTATTTTGTGCTTCTGTATGACTGACCAGTGATATGTCATTGACACGGTTGGTGGAAAAAAAGATTGTAAAATTTCAATCATTAGCCTCTTTGTTAGTCAAAAACTCGAAAATACAGTTTACTCATTTCAACGCTCACTCTAAGGTGGACAAGGATACGTTGCGATTGCAATTTTAAATGTAATCTCCATGACATTTCTATTTTCACTCTAATCTGCTACGGGCACAGGTCTATGGGTATCGTATAAATGTATTTATTAGGCTTCTTGTGACTGCACGATACGATTTCGGTTCGACTCGTCATTTGATCTCAATTCATGCTCAAAAGTCTATCTAAAAACGAAAAAAAATCGTTGGAACATATATTTAATCGATGATTAATAAAATTATCAATCGGATACTTATAAAGTTGTTTTGTAAACATTATATAACTGTGATGACAAAGAAACAAAATAAGAATTTAAGCTAGTATTTAAGCTGTACCTAGTTCGCAGTGTATGACAAGGATGACTTGCATGAAGTGTTCCAACTCAGTTCTCAGGGGTCGCAACCCAGATCAAGTCCAAACTTTAGAAACTTAGTCATAACTAGGGTAAAAGAAAACTTGCAAATAATTAGTAGGTACTGTTTATATCATACACAATATGAAAAATGTTACAATAAGCATTCATAAAAATCGGTATGCTTATATTTAAAACTAATTTGGATACCATACGTAACATGTCATTTCCTCCTTCATTATACTTCGAAGACTAAACTGGAACGCCGTAGTAGTCAAAGTAAGGCAACAATCCTATTACAATTCTGAGTTTCAAAGCTGAGAACTCTAGTTCTGGAGCTTAGCGAACTGAACACCTGGATCTGCAGATTGCAGAGTTGCCGAGTTCCCGCTCCCCAAACGGAACGCTCTTGCGAACAATTGTATGATAATTAGCCACACGATTTCAGAACTTCCGTAGTTGAAGGTAAACTGAATCTGAAGTAACGCTAGTGATTAAGATTGTTCGAAGTTGGTGATTTACGGAATAAAAACGTAAAAAATATTTATCGTATATTGTTTAATAAGTGGTAATCGTATTTGCTTCGAGATTAAAGTTTTTTGTACTAAACAGTTACTTATACTACCAATAGTGTACAAGAGTATAACGTAACTGATTTACAAACCTACGTCGTCGTCGTAACTACTAGTAGGTTAATCCTATGAGCGTTTTCATGCTTCGAAGTTAAAATAAGCCGTTGGTCTCGTTTGTTATCGTTCGATAGCAATCATTAAACCTTGTCAGGAGCCATATGGACGGTTTGACAACGTTTAATACAATTAGACCACTAAGCCATGCCTACCTTACCCCACTAATCCGCATTTCACGCACGATGAAGGGTTCTCCCTCCAGATTTCTCGCACATACATTCCCAGCAGTTCAACATAAAGAGCGTTGCAATCGATACTATGCCAATATAAGCAAATAAGATTTGAAATTGTAATATTGTAGCTATTTGGAAATCACATATAAACACTTCATTTTTATTACACACACAACGCTCGAATTATGGCAGCCTTCGCGACTGATATAACAGAATTATGCAAGCTTATTCCGGCGAACCAAAGTGCAAATATCTATAAAATTCAAAAGCCATAAACGACAATGGTCTCGTAGTGTAAACGCGCTCGCTTTAAATGAATATTTTACTTCGTCTCGGGATCAGGCGACGATGATGAAGGCAGACGTTTACTTTTCATTTTCACGAGCATGCATGCATATTGCATGCACGGGGGAATTTATATGTCTAGATTCGGAGTGTTGGTTTTAAGTTTAGCGCTTGACGGAAGAAGGGGACGGACTCGTATGGTTTTGCGTTCAGCAAATTATTCAAATTTGATATTCGATGAAATCATAATAATAAAGGTGGTAAAATTTTTCGTAGTTCAACTCAAAAAATACTACCGCCACACACGTTTTTGGTTTATAATATATAAGAAATAAGTGATCGAAGCAGCAGCCTCATTTAGAACATCGCTTTCACCTGAAGCCGGTCACATACGCCTTGCCACTCCTGAGGACTAAGGTAGTCGCCTCTTTTGTAAGTAATTCAAAAGCCACAGCAGGTGAGAGTTGTAAAGGAAGAGACTTACGCGAGGCATGTCAACCTCAAGTTCTCCAGCGGTAGCAACACATCTGGCCAACCTGGAGTAGAACATCAAGCCTATCGTTGCCTTTGACCACAAAACATAAGGCGAGCATATTTATTTCCGCTTCCATTACATAAGAACATTTTAATTAGTCTCGAGTGCGGCGAGTAAAACGGGGGCATAAATCTAGTGTATTAAAAACGTCCTACTTTCTTTACTTCGTAATCAATCTAATGGCTTTGTACTACTTGCTCTACCAAGAGAACGTCTTCATTAATCTTATAAATACTTTATTCTAAATTGAAAAGGAATAAAACGTAGCGTGAAAGCTCTTTTTATTAATAAATGAGAAAAGGAACGAAGAACTCTATCATTAATATTCCATATTAGGAAAGTACTAGTTTTATCAAGGCCTGAACTATTTTTAAGTCTCTTTTCTGATTTAAAATATTTTTTTAATTATTCCTAATTACCTATTTACATCGAATCCTAACCTTTTTTATATGTGGAATATGTGTAATACTTTATATACCTATATAAAGGCAGAAAAATAAATGTGGCTGTGTGCTCCGAAGTCGAATCGCAGAGAGTTCTACTATCTTCGACTCTCTGAAAACTCTCGTCAGAGTATCATTTAACTGTTTGCTTGTGTGATATGGTGTATGGTTTTAAGCAGCAATTCCACTAAAACTATACAGGGTATACAGCTTCATTTGCATTGTATCTTTCTAACTTAGTCTTGAAAGATAGCAACGTACCTATGACCGATTTCTGAGCTACAATAATATCTGAAGTTGCACTTACCATCAGGTAGATTGCATGCTCATATGTCGATTCCATTTCACAAAAATTTTATATATTCACAAGGCTTCAAGCAGTATCTTGAGTTCTTTTTGTTGTTTTAGTCCATAGCTGGTAGTAAACTTACCGTCAGATGGACTGTACGATCGCTTGCTACTTCACTATGAAAAAGTGTTTAAAGTTAATAATTCCTACACTTTTATCTCAGACCACGATGTACATTATTCTTAGGGTACCAGGCACGCAGCATAGCAAGGTAGTAAGTACTATGTAGATGCGGTCTAAGTCGTGAGATCGGGTCTTCGATTCCTGGCTGCCTGAGTAGCGAAATGTGCGAACGGGCTCCTTTGTAAATTGCTGATAAATGTCCCGTTGGGGCTGCTACAATTTTCGCAATTTAAATCCAGTTGAGTTGGTTCATCTTAGAAGTAATCGTAATTTATATGGCTTACTCTTTGATTTACAACGGTGTATTAATTATCATCTTATTATTTAAGCTAGTACTTCTTCAATGTTTGTATGGGCACAAATACTAGATATTCTCATCCTACTAGAAAGACGAAGTTTGCCATAATTATTACTACACTTGATATCGCTTGTTGGTAAGGTTTTGAAAGATGGTAGAACTCGTACCTAGACGGTACTATCATTAAATCAATTTATAGCATGAAGCAGTTTTAGTAGAATGAGTTACTTCTAAAGCAGTTACCTTTGTCTTTAGGAGTAGTAACACATCAGCGATCGGTTTCAGGTAGTCCCTGTTCCATATGGTTGATCACACATGTCCAAGGGCGGCGGAGATCTTACTATTATAAATACTCTGCAAGCACGTTTGATACTTCAATACAATTAAAAACATACGCGACGAATATATAACCTCTTCCTTCGTAGAAGGAAGTCCTTTAAAAATACATTAGCTGACTTTACTTGCAGTGTTACTACAAAACTTATTTAAGTCATTTTCTTTTATCAAGCTACATACATACTTATCACAAAGATACCGACGTCTGCGTCTAGAACCCCGACTCTATTCCCGGTTGAGACAAAAGTTCTTGTGCAATACAAATATTAGTTCTACGTTGGTTTCTTTAACTGTCTCTACACACAATCCTATACAGCTCTACCAATTTATACTGAATAACTCTATGTGATTCGACTGCCGTAGGACCATCGTTTTATCTTTTCTATAGAAACTCTATCTTAAAGGGTTTCAAACGAAAAAATATGTTATATCAGTAATTTCATTACGACAATTGCACATTTTAAATCTTGTCGTGAATTAGCCGTAGTAAAAGATTTTTTAAAGTCTATACATATTAAATTAAATTTAGTAAAAAATATGTGGTCACATTCAGCCGATATTCGATTACCGACGGACCTTACTAGTATTTACAGATAGTAGGTACTGCAGACATACTACAGACGACATGATTATATATTATATCTATTCCATGGTAAAAGACAAAGGACCACGCTTAGGTTCAACGTGACCACAATATTGAAATCACCAATTAGACCATCAAGCTTCTCAAAACGGTTCCACGGTTTTCCGCCAACCCGGATACTGTCTCCAGTGGTCCATTATTGTGGCAAATAATTCGCGCCCATCGTCAAAGCACCTCTTTGGTGCACAAAGAAAACTTTTCCGAAGCGAAATTGATTCAGAACAATGGATCGGGCGCCGCGAACGTTGAATAGACGTTGTTCATGACATCTTGAGTAGTTCGGTTATACTTTTATTGATTCGTCAAAGGCTTGAACTACTTTAGCTCGGATTTTAAGCTCTTCAACAGATTTCTTGTCGAACTACAAGTTGGTTACAATTAAAGTTTCTTTGAGTTGTTAAATATGTGCTTCTGGGGCTTTGTTGGTGTTTTTTTCTATCGCCGTTGTAATAAGGATTTACTTTTCTATTTATGTATATTGTATTTTAACAATTACCATTGGACAGTGTATTCTTAGGCTCATCGAAAACGTCATAAATCGTAAGCCAAATTTTTTAATATCACTCTCGATTACCAAAATATTCGTATCGTCTTATGACCAACCCGTAGTTGTTAATAATTATAACCATGGTTAATATAATATTATCAATTCATTTCTATCCTAGGGCTGGTGACGCATCAACTGCCCGAATTATGACACAATGAGCATAATATCTGGTTAAATCTTTTAAAAGGCAATATCATGTGGACCGACCTTTATAGATATCAGTCTCATAGATCAGGGGTGGTCAACTTTTCTATACCCGATATCTACTACTTACTAAACAAACTCTTTGTGGTCTACTCAATACAAATTAATATGTATTTTTCTGTCCATGGAATTTTGATAAGCAAAAAAAGTGTCAAAAAATTATGTCTGACAATTTACAACGTGAACAATCGTTCAACGTTCTTTGCCCAGCAACAATAGACTAGACTTAACACCGCGATAAACCGATGGATCGCGATAGACGGGTTGGATACCCCTGTCTTAGATTAAAGCGAAACATCTAACGGACAAAGGCCTCCCCGTGAACTGCCGGCAGCGATCGTGTGAAGAACGCCTCCCATCAGCGATGCCCGCGTCACGACTGCGCTTGTACTGTAGTTAGCTTAGATTCCTCCGTAGAGGATAAACTAATATTTAATAATTTGCCCCGCACCACCCATATCGTGAATATTGTTATGATGTACGAAGATTTGAATATTTAGCACGTTTGGAATAGTAAAGACGTTATATATGAAAACGGTTCCTATTTAATTAAAAAGTTGTCTTAACTATGAGATGAAACAACTGGAAAAAAATTTTTTTCATACACGTTCAAAACAAATATTCGTTAACAATCCGCATAAAACGTCCGAAACTTATAAAAAACACTACAATTTGTGTGTACAGAATAGACCGTCAGATACGAAGATCAACGCTTATTTCGGGTAAAATAACTTTTTGAAGAGGCTTCCAATGCGGTGGAGTTATAACTGGAGAACGCATGTTAAAAGAATGTTACCTTTGCCCCAGTCGACCAGACCAGTAGTTCAACCAAAAAAACGGTTTTCTAGTGATCACCCAGTCATAAACTATGGAACAATGCTGCATTCAAATTATCTTTACAATCTGACAAAACTAACTGACTTTGATAAGAAATTAGTAGTTGCGCAATTCGTTCTGGTGTTAACAGGATGCGAGATAAAGGTAAGGTTCTTTTGTTTAGCTTTCGAACAGGTAGGAACGGACCAGGCCCTTTGATTTACGGATTCATTTATGGCGTCTACCGGAATGTAGTTTTTTTGCTGCTGTTTGTTCGGGCTCAGAAGGGTACAATCTAGATCGATTTACGTAAATCTTTTATTTGTCGTGGCAGGCCGCTACTTTGTTTTGATGTAGTTCAATTTTTTTATTCACTTCCCTATTACTGAGCACTAAAGAACTGACTGAATAGACTGCTAAATAATGATAATAATAAATTTGATATGTTTTATAAGCTTTGCACATACAATCGATACCCTTGGACAGACATAATTTAATCGCCTGTTATTAATAATCAATCTATGTATGTTATTTCACCCGCGTATGTAAATATAACATGACATAAATATAAGCGAAATTTGATACCTTTAACAATTGGGAAAATAGGGTGCAATCGGTACCCTTAATCGTTTTTATTTTTTTTACTAGGAACCTCAAATCACTTTTTAAAATTAAAGTATGCTCTAATTAGACGTCAGCTATCTGCTGAAAGTCTCGTGACATTTGGTCTAGCAGTTTCGGAGATAATCTCAAACAAATAGGCAGACAGACAGACTGACCGACAAAAAACTTTACAATAGTGTTTATTTATTGTTATAAGTACCGTATCATACTTTAATATTCCTTTTGTAAAATAAAAAGCTAGTATTTATTTGTATGAAACATAAATACAGATTATTAAACGGACGTACAAGATCAATAACTGTATTATTAAATTAACCGAGTTATCTAACCATGATTTTACTACATTTCTGTTACAAATAACAATTACGTACTAAGTTCAAGAATTTGAAACTTTCTACCATGACTGTTTATGAGTTCATATAAATAAATTGTTTTAATTACTTTGCGGACCCTAGTTTCATTTTCGCATACGAACTACTAACTATTGTATTATGGGTGGGAAGGTATTACTAGTGTGAAACCCGCCTAATATAGCAGTATGCTTCGCAGTGGTGGCTTCGCAAGTTCTGACCGCTCGTTACACTACTGCGCTTTGAGCAATCTGCTTCGCGGTTCTACGTTCTGACCAAGTGTACCGTTTCTGATTAAAGATCTTGATGAAGAGCTAATGACAAATAGAGTTGGCTTCGTGGCTCAACCGAGGTCAATACTTTATTGCTATTAAACACATGGTTTTTATTAAAAGTAGTAAACGAGCATGCAGTTTTGTTAGTAGGCGGTCGTGACACCAACACATGGAAACTTTGAGGATATATACACTTTATGTAAGTGTCTCTACCTTAACCTCGCAGGAGGCGACCGTCCTATATATGATGCGACTATATTTAGGTATATAAGACGATCGTCTCAGTCCTCAGTAGTAATAATCCACTAGTAATTGGCTTCAAGTAGAAACCTATGTTTTCCGGAGGATATGGAGTATGAAATGGCAGTCATCACTTACCATAAAGTTGGCTATATTCTTGTTTGCTTTTTCAATATTATAAAAAAGCCTTACCACTCGTAAACGTTTAACATTGTTATTATCCATCAGGAAGACCATTGGGCAGTCGAAGTTAAATCACGAAGCGTCTAGCCGTCTTTAAAAATATCTGGCCCCTTCATGACCAAATCAATAGAATTAATTTACCTGCTTACAAAAATTGAGTGACATTGAATGAATAAACAAAAATGACTTAATGATTCCTTCTATCAGATAAAACTAATTTTACTTGTAAGTACAATCCTACGTAATCTTATGTAATTTCAAACAACATTTTTCCAATATCTACATGAATATTTTCATTAAGTACTTTTAAAATATCGGTTAAATGAATCAAAGTTTTCGCAGTCGGCAGCCATATTGTCTCAATCGTCTTTCAGCTTACATTTCGGTCCAGCTTCATTTCAGATAAATTTATAGCTCCAAGACATTAAACTTCACGGACGAATCTTAAACTTTTCGACTCTTCACTATTGAGAAAATCTAATGGAAGGAGTAAAATTTATTGAGCTTTTTATAGCTGAAGCACTCGTGTTCCTGCAGAAACTAGCAAAATTGAATCAATAAAAAAATTTGGGAAGTTATCAGGCCATATTTAGATTGGAAGACTTGTACGTGGGAAAGCCAAAGGTAATAATGTCTAATACATATTTTATATAACTTTTCATAAAGTGCTCCTCCGTAATATATTTAATCGACTCATGCAATCATCTGTATGACAGAGGACCATAATCTACGTAAATGTAATAGAGGATAGGAATGGGTTGATAACAATTTAAATGTCATACATGACTCAATAAATTAAGTACCATTGTTTAAAAATAAACTAACTAACATTCTGATATCGGACTTTGCTTTAATGAACGAATCTGAACTTAAAAGCACACTCAATTCCGCTATTTAATTAAGTCCTCACTACATGACATTTTTCGTAAGATTGAAGCAGCAAACAAGCATGCAGTCCATCTGGTGGTATGTCGTTACTACTACCCACGTCTCTAACGAACTACATAGAACTGGGGGTTTTAACTGAAGTTTCTCTGACGATTTGATCAAAGACCAAGATAGTCGCCTTATATATGTCAGTACGTAAAGAAATGTTAAAAAACGTTCTAAAAAATCTTACCTAAGTACTATAGTGTTGTTGGAACTAAAACGCCCTACCAATTAAGTAAAAGCTCAACATTCTCTAACTTCCCGGACGAATCCTAAAGTTCGTCTCGAAGGGCTATTGAAGATATTTTCACAAGACCCGAGTGAATGGAGCCGCCTGTTTATGTATTTTTTTCTTATTTGAGAAATAAAATTGTCGTGTTCTTTTTCATTGGTCTTTTAAGACACATGGATGAATACACGTATTGACGGATAAATGTTCTTCATTTCTCTGAAGTGGTAATATTTTTATCGTAAAAGTGGAAAACTTTTTGTAAATTGTTGACTACAACTCTTTTTACGTACGCTACGTTTCTACTAAATAGGGATGTCCACAAAACTAGGGAAAGCTTAGATAATACTCAACCACACTAATCACCATGCCAAAATGCATTTTGGTGGAGATTCTGTAGCAGGAGAAAGAAATATAGGTATCTTCATTAAAACGATTCACCTAGTTTTATATCACGTTACTAATACTATATTGACTCACTTTTTTCATGGTCATGAATTAT